>JAUZND010015985.1:0-27223 GCA_034780555.1 Coelogynopora nodosa | reverse complement strand
TACAAACAGCGGAGAGACAGAGCACTACTGGTTTCGAGCTATTCAGCTCTCATCAGGTACCCTAGTCTCCCTACTGAAGTCATTGAGTATTGAGCATCTATTTCATCAATGGTTCATAGACTACAAACACATCATTATGTTGCTGGAGGTTACATTCAATACTGATGTTGTTATATTATGGCATTTAATTCATTGCTTAATTTTCAAAAAATCTTTTTGCATAAATGTTTTTATAGCAGGTACTATATTTTTTCTATGACTATATAATATATATGTATACATTTTATTGTTACCTACATCTACAAAGAAAATTTACCCACTTACAATTTTGTTGTAATTTTGCAGTTTTAATGTTTTACATCTCACTAAATATATAAAAAAAAATTGTGTTTGATGTTTGTGTATTTTAATATAAATCTTTTTACATGAATTATAAAAGTACATAAATATTATTATTAGATCTATATATAATGTACCGAAAGTTTATTGTATTAAATTGTTAACTATCTCATACAATATGCAAAAATATCAATTCTTTTTTTATTTTTGCATATTGTACGAGATGCATTTATATGCCTTCTAGCTAGTAAACCTTAAAAAAATTAGGAGCTACATGCTAATTTTATAGGCTACACTGACTGCATAGCCATAGAACTTATGGGTCTAACTTTTTTTGCTTGGTCAATCACATGCCTGAAACCTACAATTTTTATAAAATTCAAGAGAGAAAAAAGTTTTTTTAAATATCAGGCATTTTTAGCAAATATTATGATTAATATAAACAAAAATAATTCATTTAATTAAGTATATATATAAGTTAATAAATAAAGCCAGTGTAACTATTTAATTTAAATAATTTAAGAATAGAATAAATATGGAGCCTTATATTTTGTGGTAAAACTGCCTTTTCAAAGGCAAGTTTATATGAATGAAATATAAGGTTCATATAATTTTTTTATGAGGCGCTATGATGCCTAAATATACCATGCTAATATAAAAACTTATAACAATTGTTTTTTGGGCATCATTTGTAAATAACATATTTTTGTTTACTCCATCAACATTTTTAATAAAATATAAAGGTGAGTGTATTTTTGAATTGGTAAACTTTAAAAAAATATGAGTCTTAAAAATGGGCATGTGCTCATCTGCAGGAGTACCAACAATTGTTGCCTGATACACTGTTTATTAATAACCAATATTTTTAAATACATTTCCAATTACTTATATTAGTATATTTTTGTATTATTATCTACATAATGTTCATTAATGACATGAACAGTGAAAAGTTCATTCTTTTGATATCTTCATGTATAATTTTGAAAATTACTTTTTCTATTACTAAATTTTACTTGTAGTGCTAACAGAGAGTAGAACAACATGTACACGGCAACTCAACTCAATGAAAGCAGAAGTTTCAACATTAAGGAAGTGTATGTTAAAGCTATTTTTTTGTAATTTGTCACACTACCATTTTAAAAATGATTTAGACAATTTTCATAGCTATAATTAATTAATTTTTTTCATTAAATATTGATTTAATGATTTAACAAAATGAATTGACAATCTATTTTTTGTATTTGTCACATAGTAGCTAAAGACTAACATTTTTAAAATGACATGGACAATTTTTATAGCTATAATGAATTTTTCCCTTTAAAATTTGTTTAGTTTGTTGATAATTTAGTTGATGATAAATATAATTAAACCAATAAAATTGTCAAACATTATATTTGTCTGAATTCAATACAAACAAACACATGGAGTTGAAATTTAATTGTTTATTAAATTAATATCCCGATCAATTCCATCATTATTTATTCCTAACTACCACTATTCTTTAAATTAATATATTGCGGTTGAAGATAAAGATTTAAAAAAATAATATGTTGTGTTTTACAGTCAATATTATTATATTAAATGTATTCTTCTATTGCTGAATAGTTTAGATTTGTAAGTTTAAAATATTTTTAGCATAATTATATTGTAAACCTTTTTTAGCGTAAATAAAATTCTCGTTAATTATTATCAAATGGATTTACTTAAATTTATAAATCTTTTAATTATTATTCGAACATTGTGAAAAATAGAACATTAATCCGTTTAACGTTTTTGTTGAAAATTAGTATTTTTTAGACCATGTTTGAATTTATTTATTAATTGTGATGAAAAGTTGTGCATTTTTTTAGCATTGACCGATTTCCAAGACCAATCGAAAAAGGCGCACGATGATGAATTAGAAACCATAAAAAAGAAATTGAGTGATTTTGAAGATGTGAAATCGAAATTGACAGAACTTCAAACTGATTATACGAAAGTAAGTGAAGATTGTCAGGCCCTTCAGGTTAAGTTGCGCAAGGAGCTCAAAGAAAAAGATGTCACTATCGAGCAGATTAGAGCTGACACAGCCAGTGAAATTACTACTCTGAAAGGTAAATGTCCTCTCACAAATATTACTGTTTATTTTATTTATCAAAAACATGCAGGATCATTTCTGGTTATGTCGCACGGCTCAAACTTACAATACAAAAATTAAATCTAAGTATAACTCGGAAAAGTACAGTTTTTGAACATATTGTTACGAGATATAGTTTAAAACAGTTTATGCTGTTGGAGGTAATGCAGCTGTCTGTAAGATTGTCCCAAAGACGGATACCGCGATGAAAGAGGGAGTTTTGGTATTGTGAGGCCAAAGTGAGGTATTTCTCTGCTGGGATGTCGATGATGTTGTTCACCGAGGCTATGTTGCGCCGATATTGAAGCGTGTCCTACTTGAGGTCAGATAACATGGCCGTGACTCTGTTTGTGTTGAATCTCGCTGCTCTCCTCTGTATCTTTCCTATTTGGTCAACAAGCTTGGTGTGCGGACTCCAAAAATTTGAGGCGTATTCCAATGTCGGTCTCATATACGTCCTCATATAGCAAGTTGCTTTTACTGTAGATGGGCAAGTGTTGTTAGCCTTTATGCTGAAGTTTTGTGCATGGTTAACTGAATCTATTGTTTGTGATCTTGGAAGGCACATACAAGTCTAGAGATGAATGCGCTTTACATTTGAAATTATCCCACAGTGTGTCAACCGTTGTTGTTTTGTCCTTAGTGAAATTATCTGGAAATAATTTAAGGTTTTTAATTTTATTTAAATCAGATAGGTTTTATTTATGCCATAGATAATTTTTCCTTTTAGTAGAACGTCACTATAGTCGTATGGTGGATGATTTTATTAGGAGAATGTGATTGTCCGATAATCCAGGCAATGGTTTAACGCTTTCTATCAGTGAAGGTATGTTCGCGAAGAAGAGTTCTAGGCACTTAATTCCTCTTGTTTTTAAAGTTTATAATTTGTTCAAGACCAGAGGTAATGAACTTTGGTGGCCAGTAATTGAATTCGTTTGCCCAGTTTATAACCAAATTTAATATTAAAAAAAATATTTATTAACTATTCTTCGAATACATTCGTTCAGCTCTTTGACTATGTTGTTATTTGATGGGCGGTAGACACTGATTATAATACTTTCCTGTTTCCTGCGAAAATAGAGGCAATTATTTCAATTCCGCTAGCATTTGGAATGGGAAGATTTACGCATGTAGAGCTGGTTTTTGTCTCAATAAGTACGCAACAGTCATCGCGTCCACCGCTTCGGCCTCTTCGACCTCTTCAAGCAATATTACACCCAATCAGTTTTTCTTGGCCCGAATACTTTGGAAGTTAAGCGATATTATACTGGTAGCACTTTATTTATTTTACAAATTTTGTTCATTAGTAGTAAATTATCAAAATTTATAATTATTCACTCTTGTTTGTTCTTGCTGTAAATTCATGTTATATTCGAATTGTTTTGTACAACACATACAACATAATGCATAAAATATATTAATACAAAATTATGTTATACTGTAACCGTTATTCTAAATAAATTTTCTGACTAATAAAAACAAATTGAAATTAATCGTGTTTTTCTGTATGTAATCCACGTATACAACATTTTATTTTGGTTAATATTTGAAATTGAGAAAAATCTATATATCAAATTTGATGTTGAGCAAAGTAAAAAATACCGAAATATGTCATATTCAAACAATATATCAAAATTTGTATTTGTCGGTATATACTTACCTTTTTTTCAGATAAAATCGCTGATCTACAACGCGGAAAAGTTGACAATAACGAGGTAACTAAATATCTAGGAATTTTAATTTTTTTAATATGACATTTTTGATTACGAAATTGGTATTCATTATAGTTATTCAATAATGTCTATACTTAAACTAAAATAATAATCGTGAAGCCAATATTTTTCAAAACTAGTGCCAACCCAAAAATTTTCATTCGCATTTTTAAAATCTTAATTAAGAAGCGTTCACATGGAATACGTCAATAGTAAGGCTAGTTCTCCCTCTCATTGTGGTTGTATTAGAATACTTTATATCAGAACACTTCGGAGTCTCCTTAACTATCCTTATAGCGCTTTTTAGGCCTGCCAATTCCGTGTTTTCAAGCAATGAACTCAGTAGGAAAAAGTTTTCGAATTCTTTTATAGCCCATTATCACAACATGCCTTCACCATTTCAACTGTCGTGTACTTACAATACTCTCAACGAATGGGAATTATTTAGCCTTCTGAAGCACTTCCAGATTGGTCACTTTTGCCTATTCAGCAGTAATAATCACAATTTAATAGTTGGTTTTCTTATTTAATATTTGACTACCATGTACCAATTTGATTGATCGGTGATATGTATCTCAGTCAATATTGTCTAATTGGTGAAAAAAATCTGTGCTTTGGCGTCCAGACCAACGCATAAAAATATTAAAATTAGAATAATATGTACGTGGAAAATAGTTTCAAGTCTGAAAAGTTGGTCATGATTGATATAAACATAAATAAAAATTATTATATCATAATATTGTATGCCAAGGTGTAATATATATATAATATATATTACATTTTTGTTTAGCCCTTTAAAATATGTTACCGTTGTATTTTTATTTCCTTTAAATGTTAATTATTATTAAGTTAACATGTGTTTGATTATTAAGTTTTTTAATCATTGCATTAGTTTAACCATGATGAATACATTCTTTTTAAATACTATGCAAACCAAGGCTGCTTGCAGTCCTTAAACTAATTGACCTAGAATTTCGCCTTGAGCCTGATAATATCGGTTTCTTTGGTCATTAAGATACATATCTGTGGTGAGTCTAACACGTATGAATTTTAACACTGTTATACATATTTTACGGAATTCCGTTTATATCGATACAGAATAAGCAAATGTCCGTCTCTAAAAGATGATGGAGTGATTCGGAAATCGTATAACTCAAAAATAATGGATGATGTTGAATACGGACTAAAGTTACACTCGGAAAATATAAACAAAATAGTAACAGCTGCGATAGAAAGGTATTTTCAAAATCAAATTAAATATACAGTCCACATTAATATCACTTGCTGTGTTTAGTAGTAGACATTTATTTAAATGGTTTGTATATATTTTATTCTTTATTTATTATACTTATTTTTGTTTTAAACATGGATATAATCGCTTTGGTTTTTTCTTATTTTACATTGTTATTTATGTATTAATTTCTGGCGTACTTTGATGAATTTTTCGCTGCTATTGTTTACCTTTAGCACTATTGTAGCCACCGTGTTTTTATTTTAGTAATACTGTTGTTTCATCTTTTAATACAGAAAAAATCTGAAGAAAAACATCCAAAATCCGCAGGTAAGTTACACCAATATTTATTGTTTTTTAAATTTTTTATATGCAAATCGTTTATTGTAATAAATAATCTCTTTAAATATGTAACATGTATTGAGTAACATTTACGAAATTATAACGTTCAATCATGAACAGTATATTTGAATGAAGTTGTCATTGAAATTGACAATATTAGTGACAATATTGATATTGAAGTGACAAAATATATTCTTCTTAAATATATTATTAGACGCACATATACTACTCATATTTAATAAGTACAATAATAGATGTATATATTGTATTATGTGATATACTTATATTTTATATTTAGCCTTGTTCTCAATTTTAAAAAAATTAATGAACAAATGGAAATAATTGCGCTTTTTATGTGAATTCTATGTAACTGCATTTTATATTATATATTAGTAATGTTTGTGTTGTTAATACTTTTCATTGTTTAAGTTGTTTTATTTAAATAAATGTACAGTCTCACCTAAAAATGGTTTTCGATATGGTTTGTTAATTGTTATTTAAATTTCTTCAAATTTTGAGTATGTCATCAAAAAATAGTAAAATTTTATAATTACTTGCTAAATGTGGGAATCGGAGCCTTAGGAATCAACGGGATGAAACTTAACATGAAAAACACCTAAGCCAACGTTTTGTAGGTGTTACATCAGTTGGATTGATTGCTCCGATAACCGTATGTAGTAAAATAACCTTAGGAATTGTTCTATATAATTGAATTAATTTCTTACAGCATAAGCAAATTTTAACAAAACTTAAATATCTATGAACCGACCATACCTAAAATGATATATAAACTGAAATGTATATTTAATTAAAGGACAAAAAAGCAATTTCATTGATTTTACATATCTATAGTTGAGTATAAATCTATAACTTATTTATATATACAATACTATATTTGTAAAATAAAAAAGTACATAAATTCAATAAAACTTGATAAAATATTTATGACAAATTATAAATATCGCATAAGTAATTAAACATATTATTATTAGTCCGATTTTTTAATTATGTAAAAGTTTGCTAAAATGTAACTAATTCAATTTAAACATAGTAACTAAAATATACATTTCCTTATGGGTTTTATATTTCATTCTTATTGTATTCTGCTATTAATTCTATTTTTAGATGAAAAAGCCGATTTGAAAGCAGCACAACAGATAGTTCCACCAAAAGTACGTTACATTATGCAGTTAATTATTTTTATTTTTTGTAAGATATTTTTTATTATATATATTTTTGTGAGATAAAAATAATGGTTAACTATGATTATTTTGCTTTGCTGGCTAGTGGGATTTTATAAACAATAACTTATTTTATTTGGCTTAAAATACAACATTGGACAGTTAATTTAAAACAATATGTTTTAGACAAACAATGTTGAATGACATAACAAATATTTCAGATATCATATATAATAGTACCATATTCTCTATGTAATTAATAGCTTTGTATTTCAATACTATTAATTTTTGTTGGTTAATTTAAAAGAAGGTTTACTTATGAGAATTGATATCAGTTTCATTTTTTAATAACTCAATACAGTCAATTTAAAATATGAATTTTCTATTTTGGCTAAAGGAAAATAATGCTGATGAAGATTCTGCGGTAGGTTATGTAATTTTTATTACAATGTCACTAATCATTATTAGATTGAGATGAATGTTGCTAATAATGCTATTTAATTACTCACGCACTTATAACCAACTTATTTTATTTAGTAATTTTTATGTGTTTTAGCTAATAAATAAGCTAATTTTTTATTATTTCTAAATAAATGCTTTTTAATATAGATAAGATTTTTCTATTTTGCTATATGATGTGTGGGGTTGTTAGACATAGTTTAATTAAACTAATCATCATACTCCAAGGTATAATTGTAAGGCTACTGCTTTTCTTTTCTTTTCGTGGATTAAAGAGAGAGGGGGTATATTGACATGCAAATAAAATTTAGACAATAATACATTGTATTGTGAATTTTATAACTTTTTGCCAGTGGATGATGGGACATAAATCCTGTTTATTCAATTATATATTATTAATATCACGTGTTTCTAGCACACATGAGTATACTGATTTATACTGACCAGTTCCTATTTATCGTTTCTATGAGTTAATGGTTAATAGTAGCCATTATGCCGATAAATTAGATTATGTCTTTTAATATACCATCGGATTTTTTATCAGCCGTCTCAGTAGTATGGAAGGTATTTTTTAAGATCAATACATGTTAAAATAACTTTTTTTGGTTTTTACTGTCCAAATAGACTGTTCAGTATGACTACAACATACTTTGTCCCACGGAACCAAAAAGTTTTTAAAAAATTAATTTTGATAACATATCCAAAATATGAAAAAATATTCAATAAAACACAAATCTATTTAATTTTGTAAACATTTTTAAAATAGCGTAGTTGCTAAAGTAGCGTAATGCAAAATTGGAATAAATATACACTATATGCACAAATAAACTTTTTAGTAGAGTTAAATTACATTTATACATAAATTCTTATATTAATATATATCCAATATACAAATCTTGCATTCTAACTGATGCAGTCTATTTTTTTACTCCTATATTTGACTTATTTTGTTTTTGTGGCACTAAATTGCATCATCATGAACTAAAGAGTGAACTCAAGATTTTTCAAGAATGGGGGCTAAATTTTAAAAAGGGGCCATCCAGGCGTTACTATTTGAGACACCCACGAAACATACTATAATAGTGCAAACTGAAGTAGCGGGGCGATGCCCATTCCGCTGTTAGGGCTCTTTTCTCCACTAGTCGAACATTCTCCTTTACTGGGACACTTATTGATTACATTTACCGTGGCCTTTCCCCCACTAGGTGTTACATTTTCTGGGGACTTTCTTCCCAGGACCTCTTTCTTCGTTTTTCATACTTTTAATTTAATCTGTATTAATTCTATATCCGACTATACAGAAGATTCATTCTTATACACGTATTGTATATTATACACTTAGTATTGTATTATATAATAAAATTAATAAATAAAAACCGATTTATTATTAGATGGAATAAATATCATACAATTGAAATAATATGTTTTATTCTCTACAGTAAGCCTACTATTTATGTGGCATAATTTTCGTAAAATGCACTTTGTTCATACATTAACATATTTCATCTGTAAATTACTTATTTAGATAATCCATCTGTAATATTATTTGTTTTATCTATCATTATCAATCCCTCAGAAATCTAACAAATCTTATCAGGTAAAACAACACTACATACCTTTTTACAACGTAATTTCTCAACAAGTTACAATGAATCAAGCTCTCAAAATATTATCAAAAAGTTCACAAAAATCGTTAAAAAAATTAAGTCAAAAATATTGAATGAAGAAAAGTGAGAAAGGTCAAGTCTGTACATTAAATAGCCTAATTCTAAAAGGAAACAATCAAGTCACATGGGGCTGGTTTGGCGTACCATAATTGCTGATCCTGTTGCTATTCAAACATTTTAACTTAATTCAATTTTGTCTGCTGATATGTTGTTATATACAATAGCTTGTTATTAGCATTCTTTGTTGTATATATGTTTATAGTTTACATTTGGGTTGCTGTTTTATTTCTGTCCATATTCGTTTGTTGTATAATTATTGGTATAGGAATCCGCTTTATAGTGAACATTTACTAATATGCTCACAAAACTAATTTCTATATTTTAGTTATATATACATGTCTTATAAATCTGGTTATATGATTTATATATCATACTGAAATATATCGTTATGTCTTTGTAAGCCGCATCATTAATTTTTAGTTCTCCCTCTCTCTCTCTGTATTATATATTGGATATATATTGCTTAGTAATAATATTATAATATGTATTTCTGTTTTTAAAACTATAAATCTTCCCTAATTGTTTGTTGCAAATTTATTCACTAATGTAATATTGAATTTTTGAAAATTGTAATATTCAAACTGAGCATAACAATTACAGTCCTATGATTTGTCCTAAAATAAATCCTAAAATTTGGCTAAAAACTCTTAAAATGTCTTTTAAATTTTCTCAATAGTTAAAAAATATATTTTTTAAATTTGACAAAATATATAATTTCTTCTGTACATTTTTTATATATCCATATTTTAATGTACATAGTTACTTAATAATTTTTTTTAGTGTTGATTTGTAAACGAATAGTTGAATATTGTATAGCATAAGTAGGCCTATGCTTGTGTTTATTCAATTCTCTTAATCTCAAAGTATACTTCAACTTTTCAACATATATAGTCTGATTCATCTCAAATTTGGAGGATGATGTGTATCCCTATTGTACTATATATTCTACTAATTCTCTATAGTAATACTAAATTTATTATACCAAACACGATACTTATCATCTTCTTTTTTGGGCATACAGATGCACAGACTATCCACATCCCTACTGAAACTTTTGTGCAAATCTGGATTGCCACTGCAGATGTTAATTCAAATAAGTAGTGATGGCATTTTTAAGTACTCCGTAACTCTTTCTCCTTTTAAAAGAATTGACGGAACAGATATTTACTAGGTATGTTGAAAGCCACTAGACCACTTTAGCACCATTTGATGTCCTGAAATATATTTCAAGAATCTGAAAGATACTGGTGTCTCATTGACTCCAAAGTACAAGTAAATTCAAAACTTTTTTAAGTCGCCATGTGCACTTGTTTACATGCAATTCTTGAAATGTACTAGATTTTTGCCGAATAATTTTCTTATACCATTTCAAGCAAATAAACCTCTCAATCTCATTTCATGCACTCTATCAATAACTTATTAATCTTATGCAAAAAATTTCCCGACGATTTTTGAAAAATGATGTTGATGCTTGTAATGAGGACTTCAATCATTTGGATGTCAAAGAAAGTAGAAACTATCGAAACACTTCTGCAATTGATATTGGTGAATCATGCAGAAATACACTAAAAGCAAGATTACTCCCGTGATCATAAATTTCTTATATAATTAACAATATTCCTTATCAAGATGCAACCTTCAAGAGAAAGCATTTTTACGATGTTTAAGTATTTCATTCTGATGTACAATTTCTGCCAGAAGAACGAATCATTTTTCTCAAAGCATTGGCTAAAAAGGTGCTACATATCATTCCTGAACCATCCATTAACACCTCTTAGATGAGTGGGGACTTTTCTCAGCAGAATGATCTTCCATCCAATATCCATCAAATACTACTGATCTTGATGTCTAGTGTTCTGAAGTTAAAAACAATTGCTGGATTGTTCGTTTTCCTAATTTGACAAAGCTTGTCCAATGTTTTATGGTTTTGTCACGTGGAAATGCTGACCCAGAGAGATGCTTCAGTTTCAACAAACAGCTTATTACATACAGATAGACGGTGTTCTGTTTTTCAGGTATTTATTATTGAAGTTCGCCTTGTAACTGATTTCCACATTTAGAGAACCTTCGCAGAAGTACAGAGCAGCTTTATTAGAATAACATATAACCACAGGCTGAAAAATATCGAAAACACGAAGAAGTTATGGAAATGGAGAAGGAAAAGTTGCAAATAAATTCTGCAAATACCTTTCTATTAGAAGGTAATTCTCGGCTTAGTACTAAAGTAAATATATCTGATATAACATCTGAATGATTATAGTAGAAAATGTCTACTGAAAGAATTGCGTGCCACATTTACTAATAATATAGATGCTTTGTGATACAATAAAATATCTGCTACAGAAACACAGTTAGTCAAATTATTTACCACACTTTTATATAATCAATTGTACTAAAATTTTAATCAAAAATGTCCTAAAAATTGTATGACAATCAAGGGCCTGTAATAAGTAAATATGAATCGTGTATTTTTTTGTTGCTATCTCCGACTTCGGTTTATTACTTTAGAAACCGTTACTTTTAAATGCTCATTTCTGCTAGTAGATTCACTACAAACAGGTTAATAAACCAATCGCAAACATTGTACATACATATTTTTATTGTAAAAAGTTGCACGTGGATTTTTAATCAAACGGATAATCTTTCTGCTTATGCCATAGCATTTAGCTATAACTGTATTAATTATATTAATACTGTATTATTTTTATTATTACATATTAAATTATATTATATGTTGATATTTATATTAATAATTGGAATATTATTTATTTTTTATTATATTACAACTCTATATATGATAACATTTATTTAAAATTAATAAATGTTAACTGCTAATAATTCGATGAAATATAATACATATCTAATGTAATAATATATTTCTCTTGGAAGAATAACACAATCTGATCTCTAAAATGCAGTCTACTTTCAATTTCTAGCTCACCAATTGCACAAAATAACAGAAAGGGACTAATCAAATTTATTAATTTTCATGTTACCGATTCTGGTGTAAAAGTATGTGTAATACTTTTTTTTCGTTTTTTTAATAGTTTTTTTAAGAATTTGTTATAGACTTGTTGTAATTATTGAAATTAATTTTTCAAATTTAAGTTAGCTTTGTTTGTAATAGGGATACGCTTTATTTATTTGTCATCCAGCAGATTCAAAGTGTATTACTCCATTATTTATATTGGTAGTTATTATTTAAACTTAAATGGCATTTTTTGGTGTAGGCTATATGATATATTGTAATACATGTCATGATTTCGTTGCGGGATTAAATGAATGCATATTCCAGTTTAAACTATTCTGTATGGAATATATATTATTCTCGACGTAAATTATAGTTTTTTGACTGAAAATATTACAATATATTAATTCTATATTCATTGTATATTATGTTTGTTAATTTTGAAATTGACAACTGGTATTGTTTTAGGATAAGTTATCAGGCATTTTTTCACATTATTGTTTTCTACTAAAAGTTTATGAAGTTATATAATATATGAATAATATGAATAGTCTATTATTGTGTTTTGAAATTCAGTTGAATATAAAACACTGAATATATAAGTTAGTACATAGCTACGATATATACACAACACTCATCTTTATTTAGAAGAAGGTCGTCAAATCGCTATCAGATGATGACTCACCGGGACAATTGTTGAGGAAGAACCCCGTTGGCAAGTACGATGACACCGTGCGAGTTGATGAAGTTGCACCAAAACACTTTAAGGTCGGAGCACCTCTGCCAATCAATGATAACTTGGAACCACCTGTACCTATTGTCCCCGGAAAAAAAGATAACTCTCTTGATGGAGTCAAGGTTGGTCTAATATCATCTTTAGATCTTCATATCTACTCACTCGACTAATGTTATAACAATTCTGTTATTGACCGTGTTGTAGAAACATAGTATATTTATATTGTCCCGTTTGTCCCCCTTCTCTATGTTCATTTTACAAGGTTTATGTATGGCTTAGTTGTGGATAGTTTTCTTGCTCATTTTTGTGTAGATAAAGTAAAATTTAAACATTCCATATCCAGACTGCGGCCGGTTGAAACTGTAAACAAATATATTAATTGTGATATTAAAATTCGGCATTTTGTAATATAAATTAAAATCACTAATAGTAAATTTTAGAATAAAAGTATTTATATTATGCATACATACTCAGTAGTTAAGTAATTATATATTCATTTTACAGTTTATGTGATTGAAATATAAACATAATTTATTTAACAATAATAAGGTTCCTTTAAAAAGTTGTATTTGATCCTCCTGTGTATAAGAAATACGAATAGGTTTGATAGATACACCAATACATACACCGATTTAATTTTACCAGATAAATTTTCGCCAAAGTGGAAATCTTCTAATTTGATTATAAATCGATCAATGTTTTATTTCGTGATCTTAAAAGATTTCGTGATTATTAAAAGATTTTACAAAAATTATAATAATCAGTTTTATTGATTAACTAATACACACCACAAATGCAATATGGCGACAAATTGTATTTGTTTTTGAAGTATCTGCCTATATCTTTCATAAAATATGTTGTATTTAGCATTTCAAATATACTTGCATTTTTGTTTTTAGCATTTCAAATAAATTTGTATTTTCAAACATTTCTGGGAAAATAAAACTTGAATTTTATTTTAGAAAAAGGTGTGGCCACCCATATTATGTTTAAAAATTAGTTAATATATTCATTAAGACCTGAATTGACGCGATTACTCTTCGTCATAAGGGCAAAATAAAAACACTTGGAGTCATAAAATTGACTATCGAAGCATGAGGAATAGAAGTTGTTGTCTAATCTTCACAATTGACCAGAATAACCTGTTTTCTGAACATATATTCAGATTTGTAAATTTCGACTGCATAAACTTGTATTAAGCCATTTATTCTTTTTGAATAATAATATTTTGAAGATACCTAAAATTTTCATTGGGAATAATTATCAAATCACATGTTAACTTTCAGAATACTGTTTTTTTTTAAGTTACTTTGTATCAAACAGGAAAAATGTAATGAAGATTGACCAATCTATACTAAATTAGCGGTAAATTAGCAAATATATGCATACTTTATGGACCACGAAACTACACCATTAATTTATATATGAATTATTTTGAGTTGTTGTGTTTCATTCCACTATAAAACTGAATAATAACGAGTCATATTATACAAGTATTGGCTTCAATTTTTGTGAATGTAGACTTGAATCTCACTAAAAAGCGAAAACCGATTTAACCCATGCATCACAACATACTAGGTATATCTATCAATGGTGGTTGTAGAAACGAACATATATATTTTTTATCACGCTGGTAGCCATAGAAATTGCGCAAACATGTTTGAATGATTATAGTTAACATATAATTTTGGAACTATGCAATTCATCGAAGTATTGATGAAAAGGAATTGTCAGAAGACAGGGCATTCGCAATTAAATACAGTCAGCTGCAAAAACAATCGATATGTTAATTTTATTCCGAAAAATGCCACAAACGTGTGTGCATATGCAAACACTCGTGTAGACACACACTTATACCGATATACGTTGCTCTGATATGTCAGTGAGATTTTTTGATCAGTTGACAAAAGTGAAAAGTTGAACTCATTTTAGTTGACATTTGTTGTGAGCCAATAGAAATTCTTTGTAAAGTAAATAATTTGGTCAGCTGATTTTTGTCGTCGTACTTAAAGTTAGCCGACCATTTTCATTGTGAATCCAGCTTAATCCTTTAAAATAAATGAAATCGAGGTTGCTACCTTATATTGAAGTGCATGTTCTTTACCAACCAAAATACAAAAAAATAAGAAAATATTGCGTATGGGTCACCTTAGCACTACTTATTAGTTCTAAGCTTATAAAAGCGTCTGGTAGTTTTTTAAATTTTAGTTATTTGTGTATCTTATTAAAATTGATCAGCGTAGCTAAGTGTGCAAACGTTGACTTACTCGTATGCATGCATCATCCCTCTTCTATTCAAAACCAATGTCTGATCAATTAAAACTGTTTTTCATAATTATTTTGAAGGTCATCAAAAAGTCATCTGATGATGAATCAATGGGACAATTGATTAAGAAGAATCCGTCTGGCAAGGATGATGATGAGCTCGCACCAAAACCCCAGAAGTTCGGCGTACCTCTGCCACTTAATCATAATTTGGAACCACCTGCACCTGAATTCCCATTAGTAAAAAAAGATGACTCTATTGGTGGTATCAAGGTACACTAATATCACCTTTAGATGAAAACGAAAGGTTTTATTCTTATTTTTAGCATATTTTAATACTTATTAGTAATCAGTACTTAAAAATATTCTAAGCATTAAACATAGTACATTTTGAAATCTATTGTTAAAGACGTAGAAACGTATTGCTTAACATTTATCTCAATATCCTAAGTTTATCATCGTATTCTTATTTTGTTTTATATCTCAACTTAAGTACACTTATATAGGTACAAACGGTAAACAAAATTTGACAACTTGTAAGATTTAAAAAATGATCGTTGGTGCATGCAGCTTATGGAATTGGTGAACTTTCAACATATTCTAAATTTATTAAACATTACTTAAAGTGAACAATAAACTATTGAATTCAAATGGAAGTGTGTGAGTGATTGAGAAGGATAGAAGCAATAATAATCAATATTAAGTACTTTTTTGATCGACATGGTTCACATGTGATTTGTCCGATTGGAAGACACCTCCCGCTGAAAGCGGGAATTTGAGTTCACTGTTTTGTGTTTATCATTGTGTATTATTGGATTAGAATCAGTCCCAATTGAATTCAAATGAAAGAATTAATTATTAAATTTATAAATTGCTGCATAAACTATGAAAATAGATTAATAACGTTGTGCAGTGGGTTCTTTTGCACGTACAGTACACCACGGATACATATAAGGTAACATAATATATGTAACCTAATAATTAAATTGTCGGACATGATATCGCGTACTGTAAAAATATAGTAAATTAATGTCATAATGGAAAAAGTTGTAAAAGAAAGAAATCAGATTTTTTTGTAAAAATAATATTTTATATACCGGCTACTACTTCGTTTGTAAATATTTTTAATATTCAATTTTATAGTGAAATAAAAATTGAATATTGTATTCTAAACATTATATCGAAATTTGAAAGAAAATATTGCATTTATTGATACATGTGTATATATATATATAACTAATTGAAAAGGGTATTACTATGTAATGAAATAGTGATTTCTAATATCAACATCCACTTAGTCAACTATTCATAACAATGTTCACGGATTTCCTGGTTCCTGAAATATGAGGAACATAATATTTGTGAGTTGAAAATTGTTGAAATGACACATGATTTTATAATATTGTTTGCCTTTATATGCCTAACATATAGTTTATAAGGTAATAAATTGCATTCAGCATTTGTTTGGCAGATTTTATCAATGAATATCAGATATTGTTTAGATTCTGTTTATACAAAAGTATATTTCATTATATCTAAATTGTAATTTAGTTAGACGCAAAAGAAATGCTACATATTAAAAGTAAATATAATACTTTTTAAATTAAAATTATACATTTTATTTACGAACAAATGTATAGGACATTTCTTGGTTACTCTACGAGATGTGAGTTGTAAGATGCGAAAACTATCTTCAATGATTTCAATGCCAACTTGATTGTTTCTGTCATGTCCCATTGAGAAGTATTCAGTGATGATGGTAATGTGTATCCTAATCGAATAATATAAAAATTCTTATTTGTTTCATTCCATTATGATGTTATGAAGATAATATACACCTCCAATCCGAATCGACCTTGATTTGTGTCAAATCATATCAATGTTATTATGTGCATTAAATATGTTACTATTCCCTCTTTAGTGATGACTACATTTTATTGATTTTTTAGATATATAGAGGAAGTGTTAACATTATAATATAATTTCACTTTTATAGTAAACTATCTTCAATAGAACCGCAAACCCATTTACGTTAGGTTTACAATAATCAGCCAACGTTTAGTAATTCTCCTTTAATTAGTAGCAAACTTTTTTTGACAAACTATCTCTTATTCACATATATTATAAAACTTTAAATTTATTTAAAATAATACAAGGTTATAATACCTTTTATTCTAATATTACAAAATATTAATGTTTCCATCAATAAAGATGTAAGCTAATAGACATTTACCAGAATTACCATTTTAGTTATAATTGCATGCCAATAGAGGCCTTTTTTAAATCATGCTAGCAAGTTTTCAGAATTATCATATTCTGAAGCAACCATTTAGTTTTAGACTCCATGTAAAGTTCCAATTTAAATATACTATTTAATTATGAACTGCTGTTTATTCTATGAACAATGGAGTAGTTATTATTTAATTTCACCCAAATTTTGTATTGTTTTACTCCAATCTATAACACTCAGCCGCTGAACAATGAAGTTGAAAATCCTAAAAGAAATCAACACAACGCCGATAATGCTGACACGGGCAATGTCAGAATTCCACCTCTGAAACCTGCCGAAGAGGTTGGCCTAGTAAGCATTTTATTTTATATTACGCTTCTAATGATTACTAGTTATTAGTCTGGTTTAGTTACCCTAAGTTTTTGACAATTTGGCCTTTGAAGACTTCCTTATATTATGATCTTTATAATATAGTATTTTTCAAGTTTTTATACCTATAATATGCACCTGTCACTGAATTTTAAAAAATAATTCACATTTTATTTGTCTCCATGTTGTGATAATCCATCAATTAATATTTTTTTATGGTTAGTATAGTTGTATTATACATACAAAAATAAATATTTTTCATATTAAATGTGGTGTTATATATTATAATTATATTGAAAGTACGTCAGAAATAAATATTTCCCTTTTGGTGCAAGATACGTTTTCTCAGTGATACTTTAATTATATAAATATCTACAATATAGTTAATAAAGTTGGTTATCTATAAAGAAATGGGTACACGCGATACTGATTAAGTAATTACCTATTTATGTTTTCGCTATATCAAAATTGTTATTTATAGTTTAGATGATTACAGAAAAATTGTAATCCATTTCAAATAATTTACCACCTTATTAATGGCAGTAATATTTAAGTCTTCAACTAACTATCTTATTGGAAATAATTCAATTGTTAACGATATTCATTTATTCAGCCGCCAGCTGCAGCTGGAAATGACAAAGACGTTGCACAAATGGTCGCTCCAGATGTGAAACCGGCTGCAGAGCGCAAGAATGTCGAAAGCGTAGGTCACATATATTTATTATTTTGTTTTTATTTCTATTGTATTTTGCGCCATTACACGATAATACGGAACTATACTGTTGTTGTTTAATATATCATAGCATATATTATTTTTAATCAAGTATTAAATTCATTTAACTTTTCATGGGAAAATTTTGTGTTCTAATAAATATGCAATGAAATATAAAATTTTACTTAGCTAACAGTGAAAATAGGTAGATTTTTCTAATATAATTTTATTTTATTTCAGTAAACTAAATTATAAAACAGTATCCACATTAGTTTTTATCTGATTTCTGAAGCAGAGTCATACTCGAAACGTCTAGATAGTTTTAACGCTATCTAAGTATTCTTTTATCTTTTTGTAACGGTTAACTTTTTAAATGGTTTAATTATTTTACCTTTTAATTTATTTTTTATTGCATATTTAATCGATGCACAATAACCGTCTAACTGACTAAACTATTTTTAGTCAAATATTGCATTTGAAGTATAGACGTAGTTCATATATTATTATTCCTAATACATCATAAAATATACATAGTAAGATGTTAACTGTAAAAAGCATTACTTGAGATGCCATTTGACATTTCCGTTACTAACTTATTTATTTAAAAATGTAAATTAGCAGACTATTGGGGTTAGGATTTTATTTATTGACATAATATATAAATATAATTAAACAGGTAATTTGTTTTAGTGTAAACTGAAACGATAGAACCACACATTGTAAAGTAAACCTATTTATATATTTTATGTTGAGTATACATTCAATTCATTTTCAAAATTTACATTCTATGTTATAAGAATGCATAATCCGGTATAATATAACTGTGAGCTATCTTTATATTTTAGAATTTACAGCAAGTTAACGATAAACCATTACGGCCTAAAGTGGTTCGTGCCCGAAATGTAATCGAACCAATTGGTAAGTTGTTTATATGAGTATACCCTTGACTTGTTCAATATCAAGCCACGCCTCTAAAACCTTTATAAGAATATAACAAACAGAAAACACAAGTTTGTTATATTCTTCATCAACCATATTAACCTTTCGTGGACTTCAGAGTTGTTCGTGTTCTCTCATAACCAATTTTTAAACAGTATAGATATGGAAATACTCATAACATAATATTATTATATTATGTAAAATTAAAACACAGTAAACTGCAACAATAAGGCTATAGGTATATTGCAGTATGTTGCAGTTTACTGGCTTTTAATTTTACATAATTTATTCATTTATGATGCTTCTAAATAGGAATCACTTTCCATAAAATTATTACAGGATACATTTCTATAATATGTATCAGATCTATATGTTCTCTATCTTACTGTTTTGTATTTTAAACATGCATTATATTATGTGCATCCTTTATATACTAATTTAGGGCTCAAAATTTACACTTGCCAGTTTTAGTTGGTTCAGTCAGATGGGTTTTAGCGTCTGGGAAATCATAGTAAATCAGTCCAAATTGTGGGTGAAATTATCGTAATAGTGTATTTTAGTGTCACTACCGATGTATATGTTAAGATGCATAGTAAGTCTGTCACAGTAGGCACAATATTATTATATTATGTACCATTTTCTAGTTTTGTGTTATTAAAATTCATACAACGTTCTCTTAAACGTTTACTATATTAATGCATTTAAATTTGTCAGATATTTTGAATATTTTTTTAAAGAGCTCTCGGTGGGCTATCGCATTTTTTTAAATTCTTCCTTTGGATAATTAGTAACTGCAACTAATCCATGAAACTCTTTTCTGTACATCCCTTTAAATAGTTGTAGTTCCAGGTTTCTGTTAATTTTGTTTCAATCCTTTGTCATTCCATGATCTCATTCTTAAACTTTTGGAGACAGTTAGGTATAATATTTAAAAACCTAAACTAAATTAATTAACATCACTTATATGAAATCAGAGAACACTACTTTATGTATCTGACATCACGGCCTCTCATGTCATATATTTTAATGTTTAACAGTACTGGAGTATGTGACCTTTTAAATTGTTGTTGAAAACGCCCTTTGATACTCTTCTCTATTCCATTCTTGTATTTAGCAGATAAGGTAAGATATACGACTGTCTTAGTAGTCATATGCAACCTGACCGCTGCATTATTATTTATTTGTCATGCTGATCGTGGTATTTGTGAGGTCGCTTAATGAATTGATCGTCACACGCCGGATAATAGAACTCAATGTTCCTAGAGTTGCTCGATTCGAGCCAGGGCTAAAAAATGTCAGTGCTGTCTCAAAAGCTTGTATTCTAAAACACTTTGAGTGTTGTAGTTCTTTTGTCTTAGAATTTTATTTTTATAATTTTATTAAATCGTTCGGATTGTGATTTCGAAACCGCCTTGATGTGCAATAGATGTATATGCATTAAAGATGCAACACTTACAATAATTACCTGGGAAAGAAGCTAAAAAGAAACAAAAGAAGGAAATAGAGTGTCAACCTTGTCAATAAATCGAAACAGGGAAGTCGGCTAAACTCAGAGAAATGGATAAATATGTTGCCAAAATGTTATTGGATCACAAAAAAAGTTTCATAATTAATTGACGAAGCAAACATATACTGTTCTTCATTATTTATTAGGAAGGAAGTGGGATAAAGAGATTGAAAATTGGCCAAGGAAGTGTTAAAACGCATGACTTTTAATATGCTGAATGCACTTAAACCAAACAGAAAAGACTGTATATAATCTATCGTTTTTATTTTTTATCATAGGTTAGGTGAATAAAATTCTCATGATTTGGTATGATATGATATGCCTTTCGTTGATATTTTGGCATGTTGGTTACCATTTTGAATGTTTCATATAACATCCTTTTTAATTAACAATTTTTTATGACGTCTGTGCCCACAAGTATCTTAGAAATAAATCGTGTGTTGTAAATTGTCCGCCGTGTACCATCAATCGTTTTCTGTTTTTAAGCTATATCACTAAATATGCTAGATTAATTGCATGAAGTTATATTCTTTTTTAAATGCTATAAAGCTAGTGTGTTTGCATGAATGACATTTCGTTATGATTCGATAAAAAAATTCCTTTAGTTTAAATAAATATAGCATTCTTTCATAATTATATAATAATCTTTCAAAGTTTAATGAAAAGTAATGTTCCAATAAGCAATGACGGTAAGAATGCATGACTCTATATTCTGCTACACCTTTATACATTATGATCAAAAGCTGTTAAACAGATTAAGGCTTGATGGGATACCAACTTGTATCTTACTCGAACAAATGGAAACTCTATATAGAAATTTCCCACTTAATCGAGCGAGTTAAAAAAAATTATTATTATTTCGTCTTTGGCTGAGGTAATTCATATACCAGAGAGTGTGACAATCTTCCCATATTTTATCCTTCCACCAACAATATTACCTTTATAATACATGTTTACATACATGCTTTTTGGTTTATATATCATTAAAAAACATCCAATTAATTACTATATTTGAATAGTGATTTCTTTTCACGTTATTAAAATGCTATAAGAAAAAATTATTTAAAAATTATAAGTAAGGAGAAGTTTTCCATTTTTGTGTCTAAAAAACTGTTTTGTATCATC
The DNA here is from genome assembly GCA_034780555.1 of Coelogynopora nodosa. Classification (NCBI taxonomy): domain Eukaryota; kingdom Metazoa; phylum Platyhelminthes; order Proseriata; family Coelogynoporidae; genus Coelogynopora; species Coelogynopora nodosa. Next base: position 5,265 of record JAUZND010015985.1, on the reverse strand, counting down.
AATTATTGACATAATCCACTACAATTTATATTGGTGGTAAGTTATTGCATTATTATCTAAGGCAATACATCTTTACGTGCATTATTGATTTATTCTTCGAATAAAATTTTCTTTTACCCCTCCTTCATTGTTACATTTAAATTTCCAACCTTACTACATTTTCATTTATTTGGCTAAACTGATGTGTACAAATGTGAGACTTTCTGATATTGTTAGATTGTAGTACACATACTGGTTAATCTAAAACATTATCAAAAAATAAAAAGAGCGCTACATTGTTTTTATAATTTTACAAATCAATTATATTCTCTCAAAAAATTATATTTGCTCAGACCGATTCCGATTAACAATGACTATTCCCATGGGATTAGTCAAAACCTTTTTGATCTTTAACACTTCATTAATTTCGTTGCTTTAAAACTTTATTAATGCTTTCATATAAATATAGAATACCCACTGTTATAATTAACTATTTTTAACACTAACCTATGTCTTAAATTTACATTGCCTTCAACTTGGCCCAGAAAGCTTCACTTAGCTCCAGAGACCTTTGGAAAGTAGCTAACTGCGTCATAGACACAGCCTCGTGAAAGTCAATTCACAATTTATATAACTTTTTCAGTAGTATCACTGACGCAGTCGAAACAATTAACAGCCAATGAAATCTGTATTTAAACCTCAACAGCCTTTTTCTCTTTCTTCAAACGAAAGTATACCATGGAACCTTATTATCTTAGTAAGTCAAGTTAAGCGAGCACTGTAAAAACTCAATCCTTCCAAGGCCGCTATTCCAAAAAAGCTAAAGACGAATCTATCAATAAATAATCTGAGACCTGACCTATTTTCCTACTATGTCAGTCCCCTCTAAGTTCTTCAAATCACTAATTTTTCATTCTGACATCCACGAAATGTTCATTATCTCATTTGGACCATCTCAATTTGGTAAAATTCCATACTCGTCTACAAAAAATGCACTAGAACTCGTTCACCACACATTTGCTTCTTGAAAATGAAGACACTGCCGGCGTGCAAATGTTAATTTACGATTACTCCAAGGCTTTAATTCGTAATTGCCTACAACACAATATTATCACGAATGGAATCTATTGGGTTTCCAACTGTATTCATAAAATGGACTGAAAATTATCTATCCCACAGAACACAAACCACCAACTTAGGAAACACACGCAGCTCAAGCGTCCCAGTCAAATCTGGAGTCCCACAAGGATATGTTTTGGGACCAGTTATTTTTTGTCTAGCTGTGGGCATCCTCTCCACGGTTCACCCGACTCCATCGTCGTCAAATTCGTCGACGACAGGACAGTATGTGTCCCATTATTTTTGAATGACCAAACTGGTCATCAAGGACATATACCAACAACATATACTTCAGTGGCCAAAGTCTGTACTTGACAACACTGCACTCATGAAGATTTTATATGATCTCATCAGATGTGTATTAGAATACGCTTCTCCCCTATATTCGCTCTTCTTCCAGCTAGCTCTGAAACCAAACTCGAAAAAGTGCAGAGAAGAACGCACCGTTTAATTTGCGAGTTTTCAATACTAGAATATCTATGTAGTTGTAGTAAATTTAGACTTTTATCTCACCGGCGTATTGCTGCAGCCAAAAAACTATATTAATACCTGTTTGAATAACAACAACCACAATCTCCATTCATTTACCCCACCAATCTCCTAATGGAAGACCATGTCAACCTCCTGCTAAAACCTCCCGATACAGAAACTCTTCATTCCTAGTGCTACCGCGTTTCAGCAACATACCAACTATGTAAACTATTTATAAATCATTCAATAATTTCCCTTTAATATAAATTTGCGTGTCTGTAAACACAGCGTTAATACCTTTTGTTTTGTGAATTACCTTATTTGCATTTGAATTAACAACCTCACGTGACGCAAATTATGTTGTATTCTATATTAACCTCATGTATGTATCAAGAGGATCCTATACATATAAGCTTACCTGTACTATGCAACTGCTATCTGTACTGCTGATTCACATTTGAGTACCTAAAAATGTACGTTTCTTATCTTATCTGTTTACGAAATAGTAATTTATTAAAAACTTTCAATTAGTCGCAGTAAAATTCTCACTAGATATAAAGTATATGTATATTATCATACAACAAGGTTTATACGAACTGGAAAAGTGTTGAAATTTTGGGGGGAAATTCCAGTCTTGAAAAGTCAGGATTTTAATGATTTTTAGGATATTTCGGGAAAGTTTTAAATTTGTGAATTTTATTAAATTTACATTTTTAATATGAAATCTGTAGGTGATGAAATGAAAGCCGAATTTCGGAAATTTCTTGATTTTTTGACATTGTCAATTAATTTTTGTAAATATAATATGCACTGTATACATTTTTATCTATACCTGTAAAATATATTTATATACAATTGCTAAGCACATTCATTAGGACTTCAGGGGGTAAGTGACCATGGCATGCTGGAGCTGTCATTCAGGAAGAGTGCCAATAGTTACGATGCAAACAAAGTCGCCTTGAAGTTGAAAGAAATCAGCTTATTGAACATGATTATGATTATTGCCTCCAAGCGGAAAAGTCTAGTGATATTATGTTTGTTGTGAAGTCCAATGCTCTCTGCAATAAAGCAAAGAAGAAAACCCAAAAATTGAGGAAATGAGCGACAAATTTGAGACCAAACTCAAGGATATGCAATCTGTTTAATTCGAGAACTAATTATGACATTCTACACTTTACATTATGATTGCTGTACATTAAATTTATTTGAGAGAATATAAATATTATGTATAGTTGCTTGTACTTTTATTGTAATGTTAGTTTTTAAAAATAATTAATTGATGGTTTGAAAAAGTCTGCAATTAAATTCTGAAAAAATGTATTATACCTGATATAATACACTATTATATTTAAATCCTTCGATATGAGGAGATTGATTAATTTTAATTTTTAATGAACATTTAGATTTTTTGTTCGTCTTTGTAGTTTTAAACTCAATTTTATTTAATAATAATGCAGGTAGGCTACTTTATTTATGTCTAGTTGTATTTTAAGTCTTCTTGTTATTGATAAATGATTTCGATAGATTTTTTGTTGTTGCTATTCTATAAATATTGTGTTTGGTATTTATAAATTGTACATTGCAGACAGCATTTACGATCACCTTTACCAAATTGCATTATTTAAAATTTGGATTTAGTACGAAGATATATTCGATATTCCTTTTATTAAATAAATTGAGTTGTGAAGTGAAGTAAAATCCTTCAATTCTATACATAGTATAAATACATTAAAAGATTATTTTAGCTTATTTTACACAACCAGGAAAATTATTGTTATATATTTTTAATTTTGTTTCAGATACTGACTAAAAATTCTCTTCGAAGAAAAATGGTATGATTTGTAATTGTACGTTATCTTTCAACTGAAATGCTATACTTAGTTTGTTGTTTGGAAAAGTTTTGCTTTCAATAATACTATGTATAACTAAATCATATTTAAGGCTGTTTTTAATGTAATTGACACTGTTTCATGAAATTAGTGTGTACATTCAGTAACATCACTTACTTTGTTTTCTAATTTGCTAATAATTTATATCTCAGTTTTGTGTATAAAATTGGACTTTGTTAACTGTATGACTTTTCGCATACTGTGTCTTAATATAAGACTATATATGCAAATATGTATTTCAATTGCTTTTTAACAAGGATGTTTAAACGATCTGAAGTTCATTTGTGCGTCACGCTAATTATTGATTAAATGGTATAAATGTTTTCATTATTTTTTAGTTCTATCTTTTTGTAGTCTTTCTAAAAAATGTTCGTTGTTTTTCTGTAACACTATATCTCCTGTAATAATATCTATTCTCAGTGTTTTACTATATATTTTACACGCCAACTATTGGTGTTGTAGTGAGTTTGTACACTATTTAACACATTGTATGATGTTAAAAACGTTTTTTCTATGTTCATTTTTGTCAAATATTATACTCCCTATCCTTCCTACTACTGTTTATTTTATCTAACATAAATTATGGGTATATAAAAATTTTATTAAAAAAAAGCATTTTTTGCATAGTACATCAGAACAAAATAATTATATGTAAATTATTTTTTAAATTTGACATTATTCAGTGCAGCCTGGCGCGCTATTTAAAGCTGAGCGCGATTTTGAAATATTTCTGCGTTATGCGTTTTTATTCACCACCCTACGCTATTTTTGTTACTCATTTTCAGAAAAATATGTTTTTTATTGAATTTGGTCCAGGGCTGATAAGACCTATTAAACTGTCAGTTGTCAATCAAATTTTCATTTTTACTTGATTTTGCACGAAAAGTCGTTCACAATATTCTATTAACTTGCCGCTTATTTGCTTGCAAAACACTTCAAATTTTTATTCATAATTAAAAGTTTCTCTTCGATTTATTACATTAAAAACTCGCATTCTCCACCGATTGCGCTATTTTGTATGCTTGGAGCTTTTATTTTTAAAATTGGCCGCACCATCACTGATTATTGATTTATTTGTGTATTTATAACCCGGCAAAACAAAAGTTGTTAAAAGTTACTAAATATTCAAGTTACTAAATTTTACAAAATTTTTAAAAATGAAAAAAATTACTAAATAAATACTAAAAATTTATTAACTTTTTCAAACTTTTTAAAAGTAACCAAATATTTAGTCACTTTTACCAACTTTCGTAAAAGTACATTTAAATAAAACATTGTTAATCCCATATACTAACTCTTGTTGATATCAGAGTAGATTTTAATTATTTCTTTGTCGAGTAAAATGTTAATTGGTATATAAAACTAGTGAGTACACTTCGTATAGCATGTAAGCAAACCTGTCACGTGCTAAGCAAGTAATAGTAGTAGAATATAGATAAAAACATAGCATATGAATATAACAATATTTGGCGCTTGAAGGACCGCATAATATAGAGTAAATAAGCCCTACAATCACGTTTTTCATCTACCTTACCTCTGCCTAGTGATGTGATTTCATCTGAGTGACCCTCTTTACTAAAGTATATCTTATGTGGGACATGCTGTCAGAATATATCTGTAGATCGTGTTTTTTCGGAATGAAAATTGGTACACGTGCTACTAGGATTTCAGATTTAAAAATTAATGAGGACCTAAACAGTCATTATGACAACTGGCAACATTTGAGTAGTCAATGGACAACGAAAGAATCGAAGTTCTAGACAAGTTCTCCTTCTTAGGCGCCTTGATCACCAACAATAGCTCCTGC
>JAUZND010015974.1:0-27223 GCA_034780555.1 Coelogynopora nodosa | reverse complement strand
ATCTGACTCTTTACTCCTGTGATAATATATCTTTTTTATAGTTTACTATCTGTAAAGAGTACTTTATTATTATTATTTTTATTATAAAACCGAGCTAACGTGATCTGATACAATTAACAGGGGGGAACCGTCAATGTCTCATTTGTCCCCTATAGTTACAATTTTGCCAATTAAATTTGAATTGAAATACATATTACAGCAAGTCAATATAGCAGGTTAAAAATAGTGAGTAGTTGAAAAGTTAACAAAAATATATGCTTTTTCTATGTTTTACAACAACTATTTCAGTAATCAAATGATACAAAGTGCACTAGAACTTGTCGTCTTGTTGCAAGTATAGCAAGAAAGGAAATACACTGTTTTTTATTTTTTTAATAATTTATTTTTGCATTATAAAATCCATTCACTATTTGTTTGCTGGAAATTATCCAGGCAAATTTCTTGCTAATTATGAAACCCTTTGAACAGTGAACCCTTGTGGCTTTATGGAAACATATACGCTATCGTAATACGTTGTTTGGATACTAAACTTTAAAAAAATATTTACAAATTTATTTAAAACACTGCATTATTTTTTATAATCTATTTTTAGTTTGTATTTGACGTACCTAATTTATCCGTACAGATTCTAGACTATAATAATTAATGTATATATGCAAAAAAAGTGATTTTTCATTATTAAATTTACCAGTAGACTAAGACTATATTTTCGTTAAAATTAAAAAAAAAAAATTCTATAATTTCATTACTAAACTTAATTTTATTTTATGGTCAAAAATCACATGAATGAACACATTTCAGTTAACGTAATTCCATTTATTATATGACTAATGGCTACTAAAGTATTATATTTTAAATACTAAAATTACAAAATTTAAACAGATGATTTTTTTTTCTATGAATAAAATATACATTCATATATTCATATATTTATAAATTATAATTAAAAAACCATTGTAAGCGTAACATTTATAGAAATAATTATTTTTATGTTATTTATTTTGTGGTTTAATTCTAGAAATAAACATTCCCATTTACTTTATCATATTAAAAATTAATCAATAAATTAGAAGCTGTACTGGATTCTACATTATTGAGGATTTTTCTAAATTTAAGTTGGTTATATTTATATATGAACCTAAGGGAAAATCTCCATTATAACGATTATTTAAAATTGATTTTATGGTAAATGGATTTTATCAGTTATACATTCATTTAATTTTTCCTTTAAATTAAATGTAAATAAACTATACTGCAGTTTTTATAACATATATATTATGTCTATTTCCCACAATGGGTTAAACCATACAATCTGTTCATACAATTCCAATTATGAAAATACAACAACGACGAGACAAATGAAAAATAATTATGTATCCAACAATAATTACGGTGACATATAAAACAAACAATAAAATATGTCATTTACATGTCCATGTTATACAATGCTTACGGTGAATGAGCGCATTACATTTTACAATGATCAAAATGGATAATCAGGAAAACACCCCCTATGATTGAGATTAACGAAGGTTTTCTATGATATTATTGTTGTCGACACCGTTGGCAATATCGCGCTTTTCAAGCAATTTGCTCAGAAGCTCTGAGATAACTGAGTAGGCAAAGTTCATGTGATCTTCGTTGCAAAACTGATTGACGATCGCGAGGCGGATAAAGTAGAGCCGAGGATGGGAAAATTCCGACGGCACCAAATGAATGCGTGCATCCAACTCAATCAGCTCGAACAAATCCTTGGTTAATTGGTTGTCACCCTGGAATGCGCGGAAAAGATTACAGTCATAATGAGTTGAGATATGTCAACATTTGAAAATATCCAAAACTATTATAGTTATGTGGGGGAAAACATTTTGCGTGTAAGGTATAGATAGATTTATCTATTTTTAAAATATTTTTTACAAAGAAACAGGACCATTGAAAATATTCGACTTGAAATTAACTTTTTTCTAATAAAGCTAATAAAGCACGATTTGAAATGTTTGCGAAAATTGTTGATAAAAGATAATATAGGATATATATTTTATTTTACATCAGTTAATATATTATTAAATCGCAAATATAAAAATAATTGAGGTTTAAAAACTGTATTCTTTGTTTCATAATTTCATAATAAAATTGGTCAAACAATATTGGCAAGAAAGGAAACAAAAGCTTTTTTGGGACGTCTTAAATAAATAATAACACATATCAAAATGTACAGAACTATATAATTATACTGTTTTTGTTTCATGTATAATGTAAATTTTGTTCTTAAATTATATAAAAGTTAATATTTTTACCAAGTTTAGTCAAACTTACCCAAACGCATTTTTCATATCTTTTAACTATGTTAATCTTTAAAGTTAAGACTTAAATTTAATGTGAATTATACAATATTTTAAGTTGCGTTATACTAGATAAATACGAACATTATACATAATTTCGTTTTTATGTGAACAGTGGAAAACCAGATAGTGTCTATTATTGTGATAACATTTATTCCAAATATATGTTGAGAGTTTTTTTATATACAATATTTAATTATATATATATATATATATTTAAACATAACCACCTCAAACAATGCCTGGTAATAACACTAACTATACATAAATAAAATAGTAATTAACTAAGTAATACACCTACTGTATGGTTATTATTTCAGATGTATAATATAGTTGCAGTAATTATAACCTACACTGTTCTAGTATATTTTTTCTGGTATCCCAGCCGAGCATAAATAATTACTATGTTAGGATACCAGTATACCCAAGTTTGTATCCCGGGAAAAAATTGTATCAAGAGGATACCGGGATACTGCTTTTTCTATCGCTGAATTACCGTTGAACAGTTTGATTATATAAAACAATGGTAATTGTACATAATACGGCATGATAATAAATACTGTACTTGTGTAAGGTTAGCATATATGCTTTGATTCTGTAGTTTAATAAAAATTAGTGTGTAGCCTCTATTTGTAATTAAACGAAAAATCGCTCATGCAAAAACTTCTACTCTTTGGTAAGTTTTTTGGTAAGTTATTGCATTGTTTTGGACAAATAATCTTGACAAACAAATTAAATTTTAACTTGTTAAACAAATGTCGCACAAAATTTAAGTGATTGACCAATTATATTTGATATGCTTTGCGGGTTCTGAATTGTAATATTGATATATGGATACAAACACCTTCTCCATCTCAAAGAACTACCACACACACCGATATAAATTCCGTAATAAATAAAGGAAGTGTATATTTTGATTTTAAAATAAATTGGAAAAGCAATACATACCACCGGTTTAAAGCAGACCAATCCCAAAGTTACTTCCTCCACTATTTCAAACCGACCATCGTTTTCCAGCAAATTTTCGAATAAATGCGCCATTCTGACATGCTAAATTGAAAAAATATATATATGTGAAATATTTCATTTATTTTTACTTATGATGTATATTTATATATACTACATTTGGGAGTTGTTTATATGATTTTAATTGGATAATTTCTTAATCATATTGAACATTTTAATTAAAGCAGAGTGAATTATGGTAGGATCTATTTTTTATGAGGGGATGATAGTCAAGCGGAATGGCTACTCAGAAGAACGTGTTCGGAAGTTATCATTCCATGTAAAATCAAGAAAAAATTGAATTGTTTAACATAATCAAGCTGTTTATATGTAAAAAATAAAGACAAGGAGGTAGATGAGTGTCGTTACAAGTTAATAGCCTTAAAATATTACTATAAAAGCAAATTTAGTTAAATTTGCACAAAATCCTGTAGTAAACAACATTAGCGAAATGTTATATGTAAATTTTAATCTGTACTTAACAGATATAAGAAATAATATATTACATAATTTTACACTTTGTAAAATTTTGGAAATTTTCCGGAAAATGAAAAAGTAGCACTTTTTCATATGAGGATATTTATTATTACAAGAGAGCGCAGCGATCGAGTTTTAATAGATATCCAAGTATGGAAAGAGTTCTTTTCCAATGAGGGAGCATAGTTTTAACTTATGGAGTACCGAAAAGTAGCATTTTCGATAAATAATTACCATAATAGCGCGCAGTAAAGGGAGCGCTATTTTTCTGAAACATACTACTTTGACAACTTATGTTACACAAGCCTTTATTAATAAAGTTGATTTCAATTATTCAAATTAAATCAAACTAATTTCACTCGATATCTTTTTGGTTTCCACGGTGGAAAAATGCATATTTAGACAATAAAATTAAAACCAAACTTCAATCTTACATTTCGGATGTATTCTTGCAGCTTCTCAATACCATAAGTTCGTAGAACAAACCAGATTTTTAAAGATCTAAATCTTCGTCCAAGAGGAATTTGCCAATGCTATAATATACAAATATATATGAATTTATAGAATATACATCAGTGACGGATTTAGGGGGGCCCAAGGGATTCGCCCCCCCCCCCCCCCCTATTCATTCTTGCGTCAATGTGAATATGTAACTAGCACTAGATAAAACGATCATTTTTTTAAATAATATAAAATCAGTTTTATATTGTCAGACATTGAAAATATAGAAATAACTTGTGTCCAAAAATAATACTAATTTGATGAATAACATGTTGAAAAAAACATTACGATCATTGAAATCAAACTGTCAAATTCAACATGAAAAAATAGTTTCCTTTTATTATGCAGCCGTTCTATAGGAAACATATATAAGAAAAGAAAATAACAATATATTGCAGAGCCGTTGAAGTGGGGGGCACGGGGGCCGGTCCCCCACAACTTGCTCATGAGGCGCCTATCTGTTGCGGAATGTAATATTTTTTTGCTATTAGGCCTATGCTTATATAAACATAGATAAAAGTGCACAGGAAGAGAGAAGGTATACTCTCAAATGATAAATCTTTTTTTACCTGTTTAGGCGCCCTGGCCTAGAAAGGATATAGTTATAGGCGCCGAATGATGGAAAACGCCAGAATAGTTAATTGTCTGTAATATTATATACGTATTCGTTGAATCAAAATATTGTTAGGTCAAAATGGTACATAAACCTTAAAAAATGTGTAGGCTTCGCGGCGCCCCCCTAATTTTAAATTTAAGACTATTTTAAGGTATTTTAATACGCTTAGATTTTCATTTTTCCTTCATTTTGCACGAAAAAGTCGTTCCAAATTTCCTATTAACTTGCCGCTTATTTGCTTGTAAAACACTTTAATTTTTCTGAAAAAAAATGTTTCGGGGGCTTTTCCACTGGGGCTTCGCCTCACACACACCCCTATTTGGCGCCCTCTTGGAGTAAATTGCCCCCCCTATCTTTAAATCCTAGATCTGCGCCTGCACATAGGCTAATACTCTGTTTGTATAGATAGCATAAAATTGATTATGGTTTTCTTAAACGGTTGTTGTTTTTATTAATATTCTAATTATCAAACGAAAACAAAGATAATACAAAGCCCATATGCAGCAGAAAATATAAATACATTTTATAAGTTAATAAATTATCATATGTTCTGGTAACAGTGGTTGGACACGGTAAAATCTGATAAATTCATAAATGATTATATAATTTTCTCTTCTTTATATCAAACGAAAAACCAATATTGGTATCAAAAGCGATTATTTGTACATTATATTATGCTATTTTAAATAATTTACATTTAATTTTTTAATCATATTATTTTTATTATTGATTATTTAATTAATATGTTTAAAATATAGGTCATAATATTTTATTCATAATTCCATAATACGTCGAAAATAATATATTTACTATTAGTCACAGTTTGTATTTTACTGAAACTACGTATCAACTAATCAATTACTGTGAAACTACTACAGATATAAGGTATTGTATAATACAATTATTTCCTATTCTATACAGTTTTAATAATTTATTTAATTTCAACAATTAACAAAAGTATTAATTAAATAATAAATTACTAATTAAAAAACCAATTAAAATATAAATTAAAAGATTTTCACAATCAATCAAATGTGTTTTTTTAAATACGCAAAAAATTTTAACGACGCAAAGATTAAAATCCTTCAAAGGCTGCGCTTGGTTTTTTATCGGTGTTTTTATCCATCAATACATATATGTATATGGACAAATAAATGTTTGATATTATATATATTTATAGTTTACTAAATTTTTTGTGTTGTGTTATTATTATTGTAATGTGCAATAAGTAGAATAACACGCCAATTCAAGCAAATTAAATAAATATTAAAAAAATATATCGCGGAATGTGCTATTTTACTATAGCAGTAATAATAGATATTAATAATATCTTTATTTGAATAAATATCAGTAGTTGGCGAAGTAATTATAACAGTAGCTCATTTATATAATTTCGATTAAAAGTTTTTGTGTAATAATTATCCTTTCTATATTTCAATTATTATCGAACAAGTATACAACTTAGATACCTACTTACAATACTACTTCAGATACTACTTAAGAAATCCAATAAGATGGAAAACACTCTATAGTTTAAAAAAATCTAATTATGCATTACAAATATAAATTTATTTTAATGTTACACATACGTTTGACCTATACATATATATACTATTTTAACAAATATATAAATATGTAAATTTATAATTTATTTTTATATATTTAATTTTATTAAAATGATATTTTAATTTTTTTTAATCTAATGTATTTTTATCATATAAATTTAACAAATATTTTATACTTTCTCGGCCATATGTGTTCACATATATGTTTAGCTTATATACACCCACTCAAAATGTTTGATTTTATAATTTAATCCATTACATCCACTTGCCAATGTGTAAACTCACTCTAAAGTCGGGTGATTTTCCACCCTGTTGTTTATGCTGAAGGTATATGGGGTCAACACAGAAAGCTTCCGTTATGTATCGGGTTTGCCGAAACCTTTGGAGAAAATGTATGAGAAAATATTTTTTTAAAGTTCAAAAATATTGTGTTATATATCTAGAACATTTTGTAACGATAAATGCCAACTCATATTGTGTAATGCAATCGGACGCACGTGAATAAGTAACTTGTTCATTTAATATAGTTAGTAAATGTTTGTTAAACAAAGATTAAAAATTAATTTATTGATCAAATATACGGTTACAACTTTAAGTATTCAGTTATTATTTTTATTATATATATATATGTATGACGATTAAAGAAAGAATATATATATATATTTAAAAAAATTGTTAGTAAACATATATATATTCTAAATTGCTGAAGATCCACTTTTGTCAAAAAGTTTTTCCAACAAAACTATAGACGAATTACAGCATGAATTATAAGTTAGGATTTATTTAAGAAGCGAAAACAATATATCTTCGTGGTGCTCACTGTCGAGTATATAGCTAGAAGATAACTCAATATCATACTTCTTTCATAAAAATAGTGGACTGTTTTTACGAATTTAACACAATATCCATTAAGAAACTGACTAGATCGATTACATTGCATATTATACTTTGCACCAAGAAACAAAACTAGTTTTTATTGAATAGTAAATAATTAGTGAATTTAAACCTCACAATGTATATTCTTAAATATATATATATATATATATATATATATATATATATTATTCAAACAATTAACAATTTAAAGATACTGATACATACCACACACATGAGCAGTCAAAATTTATAAGGAGCCATTTGTGAGGGTTGAAATCGAAAGACATCGCATACTGAAAAATATGTACGTATAGATAATAATTAGACAATAAAAGCCATTTTTAAAAGCAAAATATATCCAATCAAGGGTAGCTTAGTACTGGACTGCTTCCTTTTATAGCAGACTATGTTGTTGCTTATATGCGTATGTAAATATATCTTTTTTTAAATTGAACTTATTCAGTTTTGTAAATAATAAATTTCACAACACAACATTTAGTAAGCATTATGGTATAGCTCACTTAAACCTCAGTTAAATAAGTTATAAACTATTTCGTTCAAAATTATTGACTTTAGTTAAATGCAACTGTTCAATCTTGTGATGAAGATGTCAAATAATGAATTATAAATGCCGCTATAAATATATTCTATATTACATACCTCTACTCCATTCAAAAGGTGACGGAACTCTGGGCAAATGAAGGATGAACCTGCATAGGCGGCGTCGATATGGAGCCAAACGTCATGCTCCTGGCATATTGGGCCAATTTCCATTAGTGGGTCAAAGGCACATGAATTTGTAGTTCCCAAACTCGCTACACACTGAAAAAAGGTTTTAAATATAGTATAGTTAATAACTTGTGACTATGAATGAGCAAATAGGGAAACACCAAGCAGGGGTCGATAACTGCATTTATCCACTCATTGTTTGGTTATTGTATAGTTTTATTGTAATGAAAGTAACATTTTCATAAATAAATCTATCTTATATGAGCACAATATTTGCAGCTTTGAATTTGAATTGGTTCGTAATCTCTATAACTGGAAGATAATTATTCATCTGACAAGCAATGACCCATAGATATAAATAGATTCCTGTCTTTCTCTTTAAGAATAAACAAACAATCCATATCTATGCAATGATCCATCAATTACTTATGTTGAAATAATATGTTGATAATAAAATATTACAGAACGTGTGGCCTAAATTTATATATGGGCACATTAATATAAGATACAGTATAAAGATTGCAATTTTACATTCTCCAGTACAATATATTTTAATTTAATTAATTAATGTGTTATTATTAAAATTTAAACAACTATTCAAAATAAGTATTCTGTATTTAGGTGATAAATTATGGAATATACTGCTGATGCGTGATTTTCTAGTAATATTTTTTAAATCAAAGAAAATGTTGCACTATTTAAAATAAATTTATACAATTACTATAAGGAAAGGGATAATCTAATTATAAATAAGATTGACAATAGCTTTTATTTGTTTATTTATTAACAAAATTGTATTGTTTTAAATTTAGAAAACTTAAAACAATGTAACAATTAGTTTTTGCATTTGTTAGTTTTGAAATTTGCATTAGTAACAATTACACTATAGTTATGTTTATTGGCTACTGTAATTTAATTTCCCCTGAACACTAATAGCTTTTTGCTCATAAGACATCTTTGCATTCTAATATCATTCATCTTAACAATTCAATTTATAAAAAATTATTGTGAACCAAAATCTAATACAAATTGGCAGTAAATGTTTTTATTTAATTAAAATTTATGCAATTCCGAACACATTTAATTCAGAATATATATTCATGGTTTTCGGACAACATTAACAAAGTCAATAATCTAAACCACATCCACTAAAATGACTGAGCATTATTAACGATTTCATAAATGATGTCGAATATAAACAGAAACATGCTTACAAAGAAAGGAATCTTTCCATTCTCGATGTCCTCCGAAATGGCCTTTTCAAGAGCGCTACCGCGCATTCTTCGTTTGTGATCACTCTCGATCTTCCGCATTTTGATCATACCGAGCAGTCCAGCCCTTTCTACCGAGCTATGAGCCTAAAGTTGGTCATTTGAAAAATAAAACAAAAGATAATCTAAAAAAGACACCACATTTGTATGATTACATATATACATAATTTATTTATATAATTTTACTAATACTTACATAAATTACATATACTTATTTGTATTGGGATGTAGTTCTTATGTAATTGGGAATCTTGCTACATTACATAGCACTGAATTAACATTAATGAGCGATACACATTATTTAATATATTATAATTCTGTAAAAGTTTCCAAAATAAGTGTATTTAACAACAATAATACTATTCAAAATAGAATTTTTATCAACAAACTATTATTTTACTTTTTTACTTATTAAATTATTTTAAAATCATTTTAACATTTGGATGTGTTTAAAATACAAGTTGAATTAAAAATCAATCGTATTGTAAAATTTTATAACTATCCAACTAAGACTTTTTAAATAAATAAAAAATATATAACATTATTATTGAGGTAAATTAATTCGACCAGCCTTCATAGTTTTTATGCCGTCACTATATTGGCACCGCCATAAAAAACGTCCATCCTAATTACCGACTTTTTAATAAGATCTCGCGTCAATCTATAAGTTCAATAATAACCTAATAACACATGGCGTGTTGCACATTGTGTTATTAGAAAAAATAGTATTCCTGCAGTCGTTGGTAGGCTATATGGGGCTACTAGTATGTGTGCACATGCGGGTGTGTATGTACCTCTATTGTTGCAATCGTGTCCAGTAGTGTATACATTCCATGGTTGTTGACATCGTAAATATAATATTTGCATACTAATTTATATAGTCACAATATATTTGTTTAGAGGTCAGCATATTTCGACACCTTTCTATAAAGTTCATATATATGTAATGCCTTTTACGATAATTTCGCGATAGCCAGTATTGAGAAGTGACCGACAAAAAGTATATTTTGGTGAAGTAGCGATAATAATATAATAATAATAATATTACAATACTCCTTAAGCAGCATATTGAAAGTAATATATAATAAAGGAAAAAGTACAAGCTGCCTAGAACATTCCCTGTCACTTGACAAGGGACTTGTATACAGTCCGAAAATTTGTGATTAAAATTGTTCTAGGCAGCTTGCACTTTTTCCTTTATTAAATAGAATGTAAGTTTACATATTGTAAACAGAGTGACCAATTAATGTCCGATAATCATATAAGTTTCATAATTTTAGGGAAAAGTAATATTTTAAAATTAATTTCAATTACATTTTATAAATGACAATTTATATTTCAAAATTTAACAAAAAGAAATGAATTTATATTATTATAAATATTATAATAAAATAATGAATCCACTTTGAAAAATTAAATACGTGTAGCATTTCAATAACAAAAATAATAAAACGTGATGTAACTGAGCTAAAAATCGTATTACACAAAATAAATGACTGATAATTAAAGAAATTAGTATACCATATTATATAGAGATGCAGATATCACATGAATAATAATATTAATATTACAGTTTATAATTTCATTCAAATATTATAAATTATTGTAACAGTAGACATTGACATGTTGACACATATTATGTAGATTATATTGTTATTATTTTGTATAAGAGTTCTTTACTTACAAATAAGTTTTTATACATTGACTATTAAAACATATAAATACGACTAACTTAGTATTTCTATAAAAAATATAAAAGGATTCATATACATAAAAAAAGCATTTAATCAAATTCAATGCAGATTAAAGTTAAATACTAATATTTGTTATCAGATGATTTGATGTAAATCTATATACAATGTTTCTACAGTTTATATCCACCACAAAGTTTTTACTTAAAAATTAATAACATGAACAAATATATCTTTTGATTTCCATAATTATTCTCCCAAATTTTTGTGAGAACTACAAATAAAAATGTAGATGAAGTATAGACACAACAATCGAAAGATAAAACCAACCGCAGACTGGTTTCAGGATATTTGTCCCTCATCAGTACAGAATAAGAATCGAAGATGCAACCCAGAGATCTGTGAGCTAACACACCTACCACTAGGCCACCACCTCACCTGTTAACTATACCGTATCTAAATAACTTGTAATATAAGCCCTTCACCGCAGTTGCGCAAATGCATGAAATACTTATAATCGGGAGGAAACCTCACAGATAAATAAGACTTAATACTAAGAAGCGAACTTCTTAATCTCTCCATAAATCATTAAAAAGTTCGCTTCTTACTACTAAATCTTATTTATCTGTGAGGTTTCCTCCCAATTCGTGCATTTGCGCAACTTCGGTGAAAGGCTCATATTACAAGTTAGACACGGTATAGTTGACAGGTGAGGAGGTGGCCTAGTGGTAGGTGGGTTCGTTCCCAGATCGCTGGCTTGCATTTTCGATTCCTACTCTGTATTGATGAGGGGCAAATACCCCGAAACTGTCAATTACTGTGTCTAACAAAATTCATCTAAACATTATCGTAGCGCCGCATGTAGAATTCTTCTTGCATTATTAATAAAAGGATTTAAGATTTTAATTTGTTATAAAGTAAACATTAACCATTTATCTACATGCAAATGTTAAAAGTGCTAACAATTCGTGCTATTCGATTACAATTATTCTCTTACCTGATCTGAACAATATCCAACTAGCTTAGCCATGGCTTCGTATATGGTAGAACCTGGATTCTGAGACATGTACTTTTCAATGGCTTTGTTGCGTGCTCCGAAAAAGGACACTAACGTGGCTTCACTTGCAGTTGACTGTAAAAAATGTATTATTATATTGATACATCTGTTTATGAAAGTTTTAAAATATTATTGCACTCATTTACGATTGGTTCAACCCTCGCAGATATGATCTGACAATTCATTTTCACAGCCATGATCTGACAATCAACCCTCGTAGCCATGATCTGACAATCAACCCTCGCAACCATGATCTCACAATCAACCCTCGCAACCATGATCTCACAATCAACCCTTGCAACCATGATCTCACAATCAACCCTCGCAACCATGATCTCACAATCAACCCTCGCAACCATGATCTCACAATCAACCCTCGCAACCATTATCAGACAATTAACCCTCGCAGCCCATACAATCAACCCTCGCAGGCATGGTCATAATTTGCTCAATACAACATTTTAATTAAACAAAGTTTTTTTGACGTTTTGGAAATTGTGCGGACACCTTTGGTTGGCAGCTACTAACAATTAAAAAAATTGGTCTTGTCCATATGAACGATGTAGTGCTAAAATTCAGCACCAACCTAAAGATTTGAAATTCTCAAAAAGTCACATACTGAATAGTGTTACAATATTAAACGTATACATGGAGCATGTTTCTTTCAAACAAAAGAGAAAATTATATGCAAACATTTGTAGATACTCAAATTAATTAGGATGATACAGAACATCAATTAAATTTGTATTAGTGCAATTAGTGCAATTAGTTCAATAATAAAATTAATCACTAAAAAATAATAAGTACTTCTCTTTTTGTTAAAATAAAATGTTTTTTGTTTTTTCTGTGAATATCAATCAGTATTTGGCATTATTTATTTATTATGTATTACTTTCATAAGTCATTTTAACCACGAATTTATTATAGTTGTTAATGTTTCCTTGTAGTATAAAATATGTCAATATATTTCCTTTGTCGTGGTAAATTTCAGTTTTAAATGTTTGGACGCCAGTAAAATGAAAACTTTAATATTAAGTGGAACTTTAAAATTAACCGTGATAATCCCCCAGTCCCTCCTAAAAAGACCCCTCAGCTCTAAATAACAATTTCCCGCAAATATGTATGATAAAAACATTTTGACATGCAGTATTTTTGTTAATAATACATATTGAAAAAAATTTAAATGATGAAAAAATTTGGTTTTATAAAAAGACAAACATATTACACAGGAATATTTTACAATGAAGCTTTTAGGAGCGTTTGAATGTACAAGACTTCCGATCTAACCAATGATTAGGGGTGAAAAAAGTTTTTATGGACCAGTTATATAATGGGACTCACATGTATAATCCCTCCACCTTCACCACCTGACATAAAGCACTTGGGCAACTGAAGCATTTGAGCTAACCAGTCCATCATAACCACTTCTAGCTCAGTGCAAGCAGGACTTGAAGCCTGAAACCAAGATAAGATATTATTTAACATACTTAGTATAATTAATCTACAATATAATATACATTTGATGTATTGCGATTGTAAACTATAACTCAGACAACAGCTTTTCGGTGTTATTAAAAAAATTGCATTAATGTAAAACCTTTTTTTCCAAAAATTAAAAAGGTTATTTAAAAATAATAAGGTTTTAGAAACATTGCACATAATTTCTGTTGTCATAATAAATATTATCATTGTTTATTATATTTCTTGTTGATTTCTTTTTGAGGAAAAGTAAGTCAGAAACTTAATTAAAAAATCGATTTCCGATAGGTCGATTACTATGTTTATAATTTATTGTAAAATTTAATTAAAATGTATTAATTCATTACTGCTTTTTACTATTAAGTATTAGGACATTTCTAGTACATTAATATTAAACAATTTATTTTTAATGATAAAATTTATATATTATTTTCCAATCAAATTGTGGTTTCAGATAGTATATAACTTTCAATTATTAGGATTCTGATAAGTGAACCAATGTATTTTGTCTCTTCTCATATTATAGATGGTCTCGTTTACCAATTTATATACTTGTTAAATACATTCGAATATAATAAAATAGCCTACATTACTTTTTTGAGAATTTAGAAACATATTTAACATGTTTCCTAGATTTTTCAATTGCTTCTTTACTGCTTAAACTCACCTAAAATAAATAAATATTTTGGTACAATATATATATCAGACAAATTAAACACGTATAGCGAATTATTTTTTGAAAAGTCTAAAATTCATACAATTTATCAATCGGCGTTAACATTACTGTACTCATAGTAAAAAGAAATATTTTATAAAACATTGACACAGTATACTTCAGAATAAAAGATATCCAATAATCATTACAATTTGAAACACTGCAATTTTTTTCTAAATCTATTCATTCGCAGAATCCTTGTTGTCCTTGTTGTTGTCAACAACATATCTCTTATTTCTCTCATGTCTCTTATTTGTTTACTATCGTCGTGAAGCAGACATCGGCAGATTATACTCTAAAAGCTTATCGTGCACCAGAAGTTTTGTGAATATAATACATATTCTATGAATGTGTGTTGTACATTATAAAAATAATTGACGGCGATTTGTAAGAAAAAATGCTAACTTCTTAAAACTTTTAAAATTGTGTTTTCACGAAGTATATTCCAATACATTTCATGATGTTTTTAATTGTATAAAAAGTTTTTCAAAAATTAAAGAATTGTAGCGTACATAAATTCTTATACCGACAGTAAGTGCTTCACCCACAGATGTTCCACCTTTTTGCAGTCATTTTTTAATGCATTTCCCCGACGTTTGTGTGATTTAATGTTTCAAATCGGTTGTGATTTAAATCCGGAGGAACATCCGAAAAATATTCGGAAAAATAAAATAACCTATTTTAAAACTTTGCACAAAAAAGTAGCTAATATGTAATATTCAAGAAAAAATTGACATTTTTAGGTCGGAAAATGTTATAAAACTTTTTAATAATATATGATTTTAATACAATGTTATAATTTTATTTTAATATGAGAAAGTTTTTATTTAACCTCTACTAGACATTTCTTATTTAATAATATATTATGAATATCCACAAATTATATAATGCTAATTTAATAGGATGAAGTTGAAACAGTTAAATAAACAAAAATAAAATTAGCTATAGGTAGTTCATTTCACTTGTTTAAATTATAATTATTTTAAGTGTATACGTTTATCGACAGTTTTATCGACAATTTTTATCAAACCTCTAAAATACCGTTCATTTGTTTATCGTAACCACTTTTAACATTTTCTTCAAATTTATATTGTTTGTTAATCTTAGCTACTTTTGCATTGATGACCTTGACAAATAAATTTAAGGCCCTCCGGATTTAAGACACAACTTTTAAATCGTCTTATTGTGTCGTTAACGTAAATATATGAGGTATTTCCTTAATAAAAATTTTATTAACAAATACAATACTTTACATAGTGGGGGTTGGGGTAGGAGGATAGGGCTGAATAATTTATTTTCGATCCATACTTCATAATCTTGGCAGCTAAAATGAGTTAACCCTTGACGGCACAAGAAAAGGGTATAGACTCTTACCCCCTCCGAACACATGTAACTAAACTTTTCAAGAATGATGCCACCGACAAAGCTGAAATTTAAGGCAGTGACACCATTTTATTCCTGACATTGTGACATAATATATATTTTTCATCTTGGTCAATACTGGCTTTCAAAATTTATCATTTTCGAAAATTTGTAGTACCTACTTTTTATAAGAACCATCATTTTTCCAATTTCGCTGATTTTTGAATTTTTGTCACAAAACATGTTCCACATTTATTATGTGAAAAAAATTGTAAATAAAGAATTTTTATGGTCTGGACTAGTTTCAACAGTCACTGAAAAATGAAATATCACATTTTCACTGCCATCAATAATAAATTATTCATTATGCAAAGTGTGTATTGCTATATATGTAATAGACACACCAAATGTGGACATTGAAAAAAGTTTAGAAAATAAAGGTAATTATGTTGTTCGCACCAGTACCAACCAGGTATGTTATATATTTAAAATTGTAATCCTGACCTCCAACAGTATCAGATTAATGTGAGATGTTTTTTACTGTCATAAAATAATGTATATAAGTATTCTGCCAAGTTTCACAGTTATTAAATTATTAAAAGCACATGATCATAAGAATCTGTATTTTTGTCTGTTTTGGAACAGATTAGATTACTGACACATTGAAAAATAAGTTATTAGTGCTAAATCACTTTGAAACATAGACATACGATAAACATTATTAATTTATGTTATATTTGTAGTAATACTACGAAAGTCGTGTGAAGAGAAACATATATATATGTACACACATATTAATAAATGTCCATTCATATTAGAATGTCTGTAATTTTACGCAAATCTTGAACATATGACATATACTATAATTTTTCTAAGTTCCAGAAAGATCAATTCATCATAGACCCAATATCCATATTTTGACGTGGTCTTCATTAGTCTTGCTCAGGCTATTTCTGCTTCCCAAATAGCTTGAAAACTTACAAATATGTATTAACTGATAAATTATCTAAAATTTAAAAAATATACCTATATTTTGAGCCAAAATAAAAAAGTTCAAGAATTCTACAATTCTAAAATTGCAGGTATTGGCAGTATATGACAGCATCAAAAGGCCAAAAAACACACTCATATAATTGTTTGAGTTACAAAATACATTTTTCGTAAATTTGAAGTTCCTACATTTGATATTTTCATAATTTTTTCAAAATTGCTATTTTTGAGACATCATCATCAAATTTTTTAAAATGGAAAGCATTTTTTTAAATGTCACAATATATTTTTGGAGACAACGTATACGTGTACCATTGTCACTCTTCGCCCATCTTAATGTCTAGTATTTACTCCTACATAGCTGCTCGACTATAGCGCCACTTACATCATTGTTGTTGAATCTCTCCCCGCATCATTATCGTTACATTGTTAAACACATAGCAGCACCTCTTTTATAATTACTGTATATCCCCCATTAACTTTAAATTCATATTATTTTATGGTTTATACAGTTCGTTTCTAGACGATTGTTTCAAATTTTTTGAACTTATTTTTCAACTCACCCAAGAGAAGCCAATACATCCGATTCCACCACTAAGAATATCACCACACAATGCGGCGTAGGAATTGGCTGCAGCGAAGTAAGCAAAGAAATGTGGATGGTGCCAATGTGTTATCTGAAAATAAAGAAAAAATATTTTAAAAGAATAACAGATTAGGTTGATGAGACATTTTACGAAAATGTATTGTTCATGTTTGTACAAAATTATTGAATCCATAAAAATATATGTAGGTCTATGAGTATTTCAATA
This sequence comes from Coelogynopora nodosa, assembly GCA_034780555.1. NCBI lineage: Eukaryota > Metazoa > Platyhelminthes > Proseriata > Coelogynoporidae > Coelogynopora > Coelogynopora nodosa. The sequence goes on along the minus strand of JAUZND010015974.1, from coordinate 9,735 downwards.
TCTTAATATTAATTTGATAGAAGTTAAATACTATTAAACATAATAACGTATCAAGTAGTATACAATTATTATTGTATTCCATGGTAGGAAACAAACTGTTGGGGAACATCGTAAATGACCTTTTGTAAAAGCCATCTTGTGATCATTGATTTTGAGGAGCAGTGTACTGTCAATTCCAAATGCTAAATTTGATAATTGATACGATGCAAAATGGATATAAATTAAAATGAATTAAAAAAATATAAATAAGTTGCTTTTGCATATGTCCAGCGCATATATATGCGGATAATTATATTTATTAATAAAGCACTCTTCACCTACAACGTTAAATTTCAAAAACATTCAAACTATACGTTTTAATAAGTGTTGAATTATTTTAAAACTTTTAATTAAATAGAATGTTAGATCCAATTTTAACTATAGGTCAATATAATTCACATTTTCCACTTTTCGTTAATTATTTTAAAATCATATATAATATGTGCCTTGCTAATTATTATAAGATTTGTTCCTTTTTTATTACATGCAAAATTATACACAATTTGAGTTGCTTTACATTTAATAGCATAAGAATGATTTACCCCTGGCATGATGACTCGTTCCACGTCTTCCATTATTTGTTCCCAAGATTCTGACTTTACCGGTGCTGCTGTTGGGATTAGTTTGTGGAGATATCCGGGAGATACTTTGGAAATAACATTGCGATCTTCAATGTTCTCCAAATAATCGGTTACATAATCAATCATATTCCGACCGCAATCACGAAATGCCTGTTTGTCCATTTCAGAATCTAAGATTAGTTTGCTTGATGTTGACCCTACATGTGAATAAATAATAAATGCATTGCATTTATATACGTATTTCAATGGCGATACCAGAAGTAAGTAACAATAACATTCAAAACCCAATGAAAATCATGAAACACACGAAAGGAGAGTTTTTACTGGCATTCCACTGTTTCAAACTTTCTGACAAATACGCCTTCTACTATTATATAAAGTACAAGCCTGTTATTAAGAAACTTAGCAATATTATCCAGCATCAATAATATTATGCTACAAGTTGTACTAAAGTTCATGTACTTTTATGTTCGAGACAAGTAGGCTGGAAATTGTTTGTAAAAGAGTAGGATGGATATGCAGACTATAGACAGTCATGTAGGTATTTGTAACACTCATAGAATTATTTTATTCTAATAATTTTTGACAATGATCTGTCTATAATATATTCCTACATTTTCTGCAAACAGAGAACGTTTTCATGCAATAGACTCACAACGTGATAGCATTTCGCACCTCGAGAACGTTCTAAGGTTGCAAACCTATTTAGTAGGCCCGAAGCGTGGTTTCACAGGATAACGGTTCTGAGATTGACCACAGGTAACATTTTTTTATTGAGAAGTTTTAACTTAAGTATACGCATTTTTGTAAAAAAATAAAAAAATCTAAATAAAAAAAGCTATAATCTAATATATGGTTTATGTCCAAAAATTAAATCTATAAAATTCGTGGTTAATATTTAAAAAAAAATTTTTAATTATTTACAGTAGCTTTTATTTATTTATATATTTTACAGTACTGTACTGTTATTAAAGTATTTCAGTATAATACTCATGTTAAGTTTACAGAAAGAAGTACCTATGTAAAATGCTATATATATATATATAAATGTAGTAATTTGCAAACAAAAATTAGTAGTTATTGTTGTTATAATATATCGATCAGTCATGGTAAATAAAGTAAATGTATGTGCATCTATGAGGTAAGTGCAGTGTTTTACACATTTAAGCATTGCCGTCTTAATTTCAAATAAATGGTTTGATCTAAATAGAGTAGTTTTGCATTCATACTTCACTCCTTGCTTATAACAATTTCCTGAAACAATTTCCAGAAATAAAATGTACGGTTATATAGATTTTTGGGACGTGGCTAGTTTGTTGTTTATTATGCTTTTATATTATTTTAAAATAAATAACACATAATAGTTTTTTATATATCTAACTAAAAACTTGTAGAATATTATTATTTATAATACACCCATTTTATTACAGATATGAAAATAGAATATATTTCTAAGTATTTTTTTTACAAATACGAGTATATCGTTTTTGTACTGTATATTTGTATTGGTAATTATATAAATATTGCGGAACTTTAATATCTGTGGACTCTAAATCAAATAATTGTGAAGATTATGTAGTAGAGTGTTTTTTGCTTACGAATTGTTTGTGTGTTTTACAAAAATATATAACTATAATACATTTTTTATAATTTATGTCTTTAACTCGGTGCTTACGAGATTTTTGTGATTTTTTTTTAAATACCATTATGTAGGCCTATATATGCTATATATACTCTCCATATATATAAGCGTAGAGATATAAAGACTATATATAGCTATAGCCTCTATAATTATAGATTATAAGATTACGAGATTATGAGATTATTATTATGAGATTATGCGCTTACGAGATTTTAGTGTAAGAAAAATGTGTAAGATGGAAATAGATACACTACTTATGAAGTTGTCTGTGCAATCATTCATATAATTATTACAGGAAAATAAAAATATATTATTTAAAGTTAATAAACGGATCGATTATAAGTCTGAATCTGATTCATATTAGTTTTGAGACTCCATAGTATTTGGGTAATTTTATTTACAAATAAATTATTGCTTATGTTTTCTAGTTTAGATTTTTGACATATAAATTGATGGAGTAATATTGCACGGATACTTTTCAACAACTAGCCTTTTATTGTTGAAATGAAAATTAACTACGATAACAAGTTCTCCTTTTATTTCAATGCACTAGCTGATGATGAAGTGGCAAAATCAAAAAGTTCAATGCGCGAGGTAAATATACTATATTTAATAAATTACTGTAAAAGACTTAAATGGATTTCATAATTTATTCAAAATTAGCACACTTCACAACTTTAAATATATATCCAAGCATTGAAGTATATACATGTACTAAATAATTAGATAAAGATGGTTTTGATAATTTATTTTCTTCGTTTACAAATTTATTAATACTACTGACATAAAATTAAAAAAGGAGTACATTTTAATACTGAACAGAATGATGATTATTTAGATTATATAGTCACAATTAACATACTGAATACCGTTTAGAATACTTTTTTGATTATTAAAGTATTTTTAAAGCCTTTATATTATAGTATGGAATGTCAGTCTAATTTAAATGAAAGAGAAATTAATCAATATAGTTTGCTAATATGCATATATTTTTCGTATTTTAGACAAGACGCGGAAGAAAAAAGAAGTTATAACCGAACATGAGACTTTTTTTACTAATTAAAACTTTTGTTAAAATCCACACGAACAAAAATTTCTTACATATTTAACTTAATTATAGCGCTTACCTTGTCAATTATCTTTTATCTTTCAATACTAAGAATTGATTTTACAAATGATTAACTAAAATCACAATATTATTTAAAAAATACATACATTCTCAGCATCTATTACGCTGCATCTAAGATTATATCGACAATTTAACGTATGGAATTTATGGTTCTCGGGATCTCGGGTTATCTCTAAAACGTGAAATAGAGATATAATAGTCCTCTAATTGCTGTTTAAATTAATAATAAAGTATCTTAAAAAATGAAGAATTGAACGCGTCGAGATTAAAGTTTTCGTTTTATCTGCTAAATGTCAAGTAAAATATTTGTGCATGCCTATAAAGGTACCATGATTGCTGATTAAATTTCTCCATTATGCATATTATGAAGCCTTTAAGAAATATCGACAATTTAACGCCAAAAGTTAAAACGTTATATACATAACACTATTTAAAAAAAAAATCTGGGTTCAGTTAAATATCTAGTTTGTCATGTCTTCCTAATTCTTCTGAGACAATAAAGTTATCGTTGTATTGATAAAAAATGTTTTTTGTTCTCGGGTTGTGATAAATATTTTACATGTCCTCGGGTTACATGAGAATTGTGCACGAATTCAGATTAGATAAATAAAACGAAATTAATGTTTTTGGGCTGCGGTATTTATATTTGTATATTTTAATGCTTCGTACATGGATATATTTTGTAGGGTTTGCTACGTGGAGGTGGGTATTTTACGCCCCTTGGAAAAACTTACTTCCTATCATCTGATTAAGCTGAAATTTGGTATACAGATACCTACTAAAGATTTGTTGAGCTATTTTAATTTCCAAAAATGTTATAAATTAGAATGATTTTTATGAGCTGATTACGTCATAAACTCCAGTATAGGAAAACTATGGGAAAATAACCCAATGTGCTATATATTGACTAATGTATACTATAACTTTTGTTCAATGCAACCAATTGACTTGATTCTTTTTGCATCTGATTTCAGACCACAATATCTAAATTTGTGTAGTATATTTTTATAATTATACTACTTATATAAATAAGCTATTAGTAGTATAAATGCCATTTGAGTATTATTTAAAATTGGTGTTTATTTTAATAAATACTTTTATTATTCAAGTTATATTTATATTATACGATAAATTTATTTTATATTAATGTTGCAAGTTTTAGCTCCTAATATCATCGGTAAGTATGAAATCCCAGGGGGTGTATAAAATAATTCAATAATAACACAATTTTTTATGGTATGTAAAAATATTAGTAATTATGTTTGTTATATTTTTTAGTTAGATAAAAGTATTTTAGCCACTGAGTAAAAATTAGGGTCATACATTATATCATTCAATCATAAATTTAATTTCTTTGAAAATGTCTTTAATTTCTTTCCCTTCCATGTACGAAGGGTTAAGAAGGTTAAAAATATGATTTGGCCAAGGTCATTCAATATTTCTGTTCAATGTGATTGGCTTAGCTAACATACAATAAATAAATGTTGTGAAAATGTATACTAGTTATCGTAGTTCTCTGTTTACACTCTATATGCGCGTATTTATGTGTAATTTCATTGTATGTGTTTACATTGTGAAAGATTTTCAGAAATTTCAAAAGTAAATACTATTGTATAATTTGAATATTTACTATAGCCTATTATAATTTGTTATATAATGAGCCATTTTGTCTTTTGGAGGAAATGTTTTTACTATTAAACATTCTGTATGTTATACAATATTGTGAAATAAATATTTTATATTTATTTAAATTCAATCAAATTTGTCACGCTTATCCCAGGCGGCTTTCACACTTTACAAAATAACGCAACACTTTTTTGGGATTGCTTTTTGATAATATTTATTGTTAAGTTTGTATGTCATTTTTCTGATAACGACTAACACCTCTCCTTCAAAGTGATAAAATACATTTCGAAGCTTTAGATGCAACACCATTTTTTTGGAAAGTTGACATTACAATTATATATAACATTCAATATAGTGAATTTTTATGAGTTGGGTTATAGAATTACGTAAAAAACAGTCTTTTGTTTATTCAATTTTTAATTATTATATTATTTTTTATGTTTATAGCTGGAAAATAATTTGAAATATAAACTATTTGAGATTAATTGACATCTTTTTTAATTTCGCTTAAATTTTTATGATGTAATCAATCGCATTAAATTTCTACAGTATGGCCATTTTTCGGAAAATTTACTTTTAAAATATTACAAAAGGTATATGTTTAATGTGTTAACAAAATTAGTTTTCAATAAACAGATATTAACTTTTACTACTCTATTACATATTTTATTGTTCAGACCGCTACAAAAGCTAATGACAATTGAGTACAATGACTATTTATTGTAAATTTAATGAAATTGAATAGAATTCAAATTAATTGAAGCAAATCTTTAGATATTTACAATATAAACCTGTTTGGAAAATATATAACAAAATGTTTATCCAAAAAATTGTCATGTTATTTTTTTGAGTTTCTAAAATTAGAAAGGGAATTTACTAATAGGTTGTATTATAATCTATAGGATTAGGTATATTGTATACTATAAATTGAAGGGATATTATAATATGATAATTTTTGTTCGGGTTGGCATTTTGGGCTATACACTCCTGTTATTTTAACAAGGTTATTGTTAAAATGATAAACCCTTAACATTAAATAGTATAATTATTTAAACGATTATGTCTATAGGATAAACATGTTGGCTACAGGTGAAGATAACATTGTTTTCTTTAATAGTAATTAATACTTAGTTTAAATATACATTTATTATATAATCGCTTTTATATAGCTTATTCAAAAATACTTTAACAAATCATGATGCGAATAATTAAATATTATTACTACTATGTTACCGAAAACCTCTAATTTAATGCAATGCTTGCAATTTGTCTTACCAGATGGGTCACTAGGTGTATTTCCTGTCGCCATGTTAATACAATTCCCTTAAAGAGCGTATGTGTTAATGACAGTACAGAACTGAAAAATAGGAATGTTTTGTCTTTCTTTGTATAGTAACAATAATTATTATCAGTTAATTTGAGCAAAGAGTTGAGTTTAATTTGATTGGTTAAAAGTTTTATATATTGTATGTGAGCAACTCATATCCATATTTTTTATGAGTAAGTGTATTTAATTTCTGTTATTTGCTTTATTTCGTGTTATTTAGACTTTTCCTATGTGGACACTATAGCATCACGGCCTATACTATCTGTATCTATATTTTTGATTGACCTAACAAGGTAATTTTATTTTTAATAACAATTATTTATTTCATAATTAAACAACATAATTTAATTTAATTTAATAATGTAATTTATTATAATGGAAATATATCAAATTTTTGGAGGAAATTAAATGTAATTTTGACGAAATTTGTTCAGAACTCCTGACTTCATCGAAACGAAAAGGGGACAATATTGCTGCAGCTGGGACGTCTACAAAAGTAATAAGGTATACATACACACCTCCCGTTTTAGACAATGCCACACTTCCAGGTAAATTTACTTGTTATTAATTTTGTTTTGTTTTGTTTTTAAATAATGTATTTTTCTTTATTTTAGATTTATCAGATATTTTATAATTGTCTATACCGGTGACAGATGTGTCAGCTAAGGACACATTTCATAGCATAATAAACTGTTTTAAGACAGACTATCGCTTTATAAAAAAAGTGTACATTTTGAAATCACAGACGATAATGGTGACTAATTTATTTTTAAAGGAACTATTTCATTTAATTAAAATAAAACTGAACTGTTTATGAAAATATCTACATTTTACTATACCATTCAGGCGCGTCGGAGCGTTTTAAAAAGTGGGTGGGGCCTGTCATAGTAATGGGACCTTGATCAAAATTTATTCTAGAATTATATTGCATAAAACTGCAAAAATCCTCTGAAAATTAATACGTTTATTGAAATTTTAAAAAATTTCCCTAAGTGTGGGGGGCCCAGAGATGCTTAGGCCTCCCCAGGTTAAAAAGTGAGGGGGGCTGGGCCCCCCGGCCCCCCCACTTCCGACGCGCCTGCCATTATTTTTACATATATTAATTCTATTATAAGCTTTAATTATTAAATTAGATGTATCATTTAAATATGTTATTTTAGACCAAATTTTATTCAACATACTGTATATAGTTTTATTTTATGATAATTCAGCTTAATTCTATAATAAGTAAACTTTAAATTATATATTTATTTTCAGACAAACCAGTCCTGACAGTTAATGGAAGACAATTCAATTTAAAAAAACAGAAATATAAATTTATCGGGAAGACATACCAAATTATTAAAAGAGTATTTTGATGAAATATAATATAATATTGATATAATCTAAATAGATTATTATTTTATGTAAACTGTTCAGTTGACTTTTAATTAGGTAGTTCTAATTGTTTTTATATTTTACGAAAGTAAACTGAATTTAATCATTACATACATATATATATATATATGCACTTTGATTTAATTGTTGTACCTCAGACAATTTAATTTAATTATAATTTATTATTAATTATAACTATATTTTATGTAAGCCCTAATGTTCTTTATATCTAACAATGATCAATTTTGTTATTTTTGCTATTTAATTAATATATATTTAACCAATTATTATATTGATTTTAATATTAGTGTATTTTATATATATATATGTACATAATGCAATATATATATGCACTTTAATTTGATTGTAAAATGAAATAGTTTTATATAATATAAAAAATATATACAGAATTTATGTTATTATTACCAAATCTTTTTTTTGTTGAATAATCATATTTTTTTTCTTTTATAGTTAATAAATAATCCATTGGTTTAATATATATATATATATATATCAATGAATGTTTAAATAGTAAATCATATTTTTTTTCTTTTACATATAGTTAATAAATAATCCATTGGTTTAAAATATACATATATATATATCAATGAATGTTTAAATTGTAAATCCATATTTAAACAGCTACTTAAATCATACTTAAATCTTAAATCATTCAACTATTTCTACAATGTTAAAATAAAAAATATTTAACAGACTGACACGTTAGCAAAGTTATGACATATAATTTGATTAGTCACTAGTTTAGGCTACAGGGTGGGTATACCGACAATTATGAACTCGCCCTTTTATTACTCAAGAATTATGTAATATTTGGCCGATTTGCATAAGTACCTTATATCGCTGTATAGTGTGTATAATTTCAGCAAAATAATATATATATATATAAATAACATGGTTAACAGTAAAAAAGATAATCTAATATAAATGAAAATAATTAATTAGCGCCTTTGACTAAAAGTAAATATTTAAATTATTTTATATAAACTTCTCAACAACCAATAGGCTAATATGGAAGTCTTATAAAAGTTTATTAAAATAAATTTATAAAAATTATTGCACTATATTTTACACATTTTTTCTTTCTAAACAAAATATTATATTAAAAACGAAGTGTTTAACAAACTATTATTAAATAAGTAAGGGACTTGACATTACAATTTAAATGAATTTTGTCTGTTATATAAATACTTTTACATATCATCATTTTATATATTGTAAATTTTTTTAATTTACCTCATTAATCGGAAAGAATTGTATAAAGTAATTTTACATAACACTGTTTTGACGTTAAATGTTGACAGTATAGAATGGACAGACCCATTAGATCATGTAATTAATGTGTTTTGTTCGCATGGTCAAGGAAATCTATATAATAGCATCTATGTAGAAGGAAAGCTGAAGAAAATATCTCAAATCAGCTATACCAACCAAGGCTGAAAATAAGGGACTGGGTTTGACCTGGCAGTCACAGTTATGGGGATTTTTTAACAAAGAGTATACATATTTTCTGCGTTGATATTGTTTATACAAAGACGTTATACAGTTAGTTTTAGATTTTCAGTTTTTGCTGGAATACAAACATGTACTGCATAGGTTTCTCCTTAGGTTATCTGTATATCGTTAATTTTTTGTTAGAATTTATTCGTGACTTATATCAGAAAATAATTAATTTATTTTATAACTTTATTTATAATAATAATCATATTATTCATATTTCATAACATGTGCTAAATAGAATTTAAATGTATCTGTATATCGTTAATTTTTTGTTAGAATTTATTCGTGACTTATATTAGAAAATAAATTATTTATTTTATAACTTTATTTATAATCACAGTTGCGAATTAAAGTTAAATCGCAGGTTTTAACTCACAGCTACGAATTATCTGTTTCACAGTTGCAGATTAAGTAGGTGCGAGTTAAACCTCAGCTGTAGATCAACTGCAGATTAAATACGCGTTTCACAGTTGCGAATTAGTTAATTCGAAGCTAA
>JAUZND010015952.1:0-27234 GCA_034780555.1 Coelogynopora nodosa | reverse complement strand
GGCGCATTCGATACTTTTGGGGCCCAATCGACAAATATATATGTAGCAATGGAGCGCATTCGACATTTTCGGTCGCAGTCGATTTTTATTAAGGGGCCCTTTCGATTTTTATAAATATATATATATATATATATATATACAATTATTTATTGAATGGATGCTAAACTGCAACTTATGTATGATACATTCAATGTAGCAACGCCATCAATATATATCCGTGATCGAACATATAATTGATTGAATAATTGAATGTATCCATTAAATTATAATTGATTTATATATATTACCCGGTAACCGAGATCGATTAATGTATGCTTATTAAGATTGTATTATAACGGGGGAGTCTCGAGTATAATATCTCACCTATTAAATGAAATAAATGTTAGCAACATTCGAATAAACTTCTAGTTTTTTATTGTAAATAATATGTGTTTAATAAAAAAAAAAATATATTATTATGTCATTTATGGCCAAATCATTTTATTATTGTAATATTTGTTATAAAAATAATGTAAAGAGTATGATGCACTTTTTGAAAATAAGCTAATTTGAAATAATGATGATAATAAAAATAATGAGTATAAACCATTTGATTCACAATTAAAACGAAAAGTCTTGCAAGTCTTGCTAAATCAATGAACATATTTATAAGTCAATACTCGGTTAATTAAGTCTTTTATTTTGAAAGAGCATATTTCCGTTGTCTGTGTGTTCTGAAATGACAATGAAAACAGTTAACGAGTCAACATTGGCATAGTGGAGCTTATCTCATTCTCTTTTCGCTAGTAGTGACAAGTTTTACAACTGTGTGTTTACCGAGTATGGCAATGAGAGAATTCAGCGGATCATAAGTCAAATGATTCTCATGTGGGGAATTTTTCAATTTTACTATTTTGCAATTACGATAGTTTGAAGTCGAACCATTTTTCGGTTTTTCAATTGCTCTATTTTTCTACCACATCTCGACTGACTGTGTATTAGCCAAATTGCATGGGAAATTAATCTTCAATGGGTAATAAAATACCAACCAGATTAGTTGTGCTTTCAATCAAAATAAAGTCCAGTATATGAAGAGGTGAAAAAAACAATAATAGCGGTGGAAACAGCAGGCGAGTGTGGCGAAAATTGTCTTATAAGAATTAGGCATAGAAAAGTGATTTTAAATTAGAGTAAAAAAAAACCTTGCATATATATATATATAGAAACAAATCTTGTTGCTCACATTATTATATTAATTAATTTACATTATAACTTTTTACAGAAGACGGAAAATGACATAGTTTATTATTAAATAATAAGTTACACAATACAATAAAGGTCCCTATTTATGGCGCAGTGCTCAAAAGTACTCAGAACGTTATACTGATATTCTTTATAAGTACACATTTATGTATTGTAATATATGAAGCAGCATATTGTCACAACCTGTTTAACTTAAATACGAATTATGTGAAAATGTAAATGTAAGGATTATATTTATGTTCATTATATTATTTCATTTTTATTTTAGCATCTAATTAAATATTTTATAATGCAAACAATATAATATATTTAAATAAATTATATAGTTTAAGTGTGACAACTTTGCATTGTTAAATGGATAATAGATATAGTGCAGTGGATATTTTTTTAATATATAGTAAATTATAGTGCATTAAGCATTTCAATTTAAATTAATGACAAAAAATAATATATTATATACGGTTACATTTTATTAATGACAAATTGGACATAAAATAAGTTCTATTACTTCGATATCCATATAAACAACCATCTTGATAATTCAATATTAAATAAAATGATGAGTAACTGTGTAAATAATTTTATTTAGCAAATTGGCAACAAGGTTAATTAATTTTTTTTAAATAAATTATTTGAAATGTGAGATAATACATTTACATCCAAATAAAGGATAATTTAAAATGACCGCAACTTTTTCAACCATTAATTTAATGTAATATTTGTTGATCCTCGAGATTAAATGTTTTCAGAATTGATTAAGTGCCTGTAATAATATGTTTCTTAAAAAGCATAATTTACTAACTTTGCAATCTCATTTAATATTAAACCTTTGTCACTTTGACGAGTGCCTTATACATTAAGTATAAATGTTTTATCTAATGCAATGGATAATATAAAATATTTCAACATTTTTTTATAAAACACCCGCTTAAATAAATATACGGATATGTTTGTTTTTTAAAAAATCGTGTAGAAAAAGAAATATTTATAAAATATGAAGTCAGTTTATAGATTAAATTTATGCAAATATAGAAAAGTCTTTAATGATGACAGACAATTCATATAAACTATTCTTGTACAAAGCGGGACAGAATTCTCTTATAGTATAGTAAATGCACAACTTATAAAAATTTCTTTTTATTGTTGAATTTCACAGAAAGATTTTTCTTCAAATGTAGAAACAAGTGATTGTTTGCAGTCACTAAGTCGTAACTGGAACTTTCCATCTATTAACTTTAATTGCAAATTGCGCCTCCACAGGCAGACGAAAATTAGAACGTTTTTTTATGTTTCTCATAAAAAAAGTTTTTTTCGATTATATACTTCGATAGAAAAACGCCATGAAGAAATTGTTTAAATTTAAAGTGGGGATTTAATTAAACAAAGTAAACTATATACCTATACTCAGTGAGTACTTTTACAAAAAATTCTATTAAAAAGAAACCATATACTTTTTGATAATTAAAAACATTAAAGATGCTAAAAATGACGTAAATATTCCAAATTAAAAATAATTTCAAAATAAGTAAGTTTAACATAATTTATAAACATAATTTGATAGTGATTTTTTGTTCGCCATTAAAACTGTAAATATACATATTACGCATATTTCTTTGTATATGTGGTTATTCAAGTGTCAAAATTTGTTGCTTTAATAATACAATATTATCCCAAACCAAAATTTATTTATATATAAATATGTATTATTGTATGTTTTTCAATTTTAGATGTGTTAAATTCAGCTTTGGTGTGATATATATGAATACGAAAACATTTAAATGCATAAGGAAAATAATAATTTTAATTTATTTAAAATGATTAACACTGATATAAAACATGTTTTTTAAAATTGTATAACCTATTTTTATATTTATTTAGAATGAAGAATTATATCAATGTTTCGAATAATATATTATATAAACAAAATTGAATAATTAAAAATATTTTTACAAGAATAAAAACACAAGCATATTTTCAAGACATCACCCCAACTTTACTATAAGCTTTACTATATGCTACTAACATTTTTGCAAAAGATATGTTTAATGCTGTCACATTTTTATAGAAAACTTAAGAATGTAAAATTCCATTTTTTTTGCACTGATAATAAATAAAGAGCGCTAAATTAAAACAAATAATTAAAAAATATAAAAATTTCTTAATCTTCATCACGGCTGACTTTATAGAGCTGTCAAAATCCTGTCAGATTTAATGTATCCAATACAAATATGCCAAAGATTGATTCTATAAAATCTTAATAGGATTATATATTTTTTCAACCGAACTAAAATTAATTAGATAGGCGAAGTGCCGCAGCTGAGCGGTCAATGAGGCGTTCCTTAATTAAAAGCAACTTCCCTCTAGCTGTCAACTCGCTTCTCTTGTAGCCTCCGTGAATCGGTTTGAGTCACCCAGAACCTCCTCTCTTATCCAGAGTATAACCAGATATTTCTTCGTTTTGCTACAACTAAAAACAATAATTTCATTATTTTAAGTTCTACTTGTCCCTTTCTTGTCTCTGACTGGGCATTTCAAGGAACCAACCAGCGTTCGGTTTGCTCTCTCTTAATCCCAAAGTCAAATGATTAAAATAATAAATGTAACAAGGCAATATTATTATAACGTTATAAACCGACATGAACAGACGATATTAATTGTGCTTACTGATATTTAAGAGAGAAAAAATGAACATATTATGCTTTTCAATTTTCGTTATTAATATTTTTCAATATTTGCTGTTTAGCATCCATTCAAAAGAAGTGAACGGACAATGTGACCATACAATAACTGAGGGCATGTCGGACGATACAATGATTAAAAACCTGAACCCTTCATCAGGAATTCTAAATCAACGATTTAGTTTTAAATTTAGTCAGCCTAATTCTTATTTTAAAATAGAGCGCGACACGGGATGGCTACGGTCTAAAGGACTTATTGACCGCGAAGAGTTATGTCAAAAGCTAGACACATGTCAATGCGACAGTCAATGTTATATAGATATCAAAGTAGTAAAAGAGCGCATTGAACCGCGTGGGGTACCAGAACTTTTAAAGCATCGAATTTGTGTCAAAGACGTGAATGATAACAGTCCGGAGATGGATTCCAGACATGAAATAAGAATTAACGAAGACGCACCAGTTGGAATGAACATATCCTTACCCCCGGCTCATGACGCGGACTCTTCGGGTAATTCAGTTATTTCCTACTCGATTCGGTGCCCCAAACATTTACTGAAACTGCACTATGTGCTCAAGGCGATGAATGGAACCAGCAAGCAAGATAGAGTTTGGGTGACTCTAAATCGGCCGTTGAATCATGAAAAGAGTACCAGCTTTCAGTGTGAAGTGTCCGCCAGCGATGGTGAACATACAGAGAGAATGTCGCTTCAGGTAACCGTTCTGGATATAAATGATCATTCGCCGAAGTGGTTAAACTCGGATTTTAACGTGACAGTAGCCGAAAACAGTGACATATCATCGGTAATATTTATTCTAAAAGCAAGTGACGTTGATTCAAAGTATGGGAAAATAAGTTATGATTTCGGGCCGCAAGTAAAAAGAAATTTAAACAATTTATTTAGAATTAATACTGAAACTGGGGAAATTTTCCTTAATGCACAAATTGATTATGATGTGAAAGAAAACCGGCTCTTTTACATCCCAGTTGTTGCAAAAGACAATGGTGATCCTGTACCTCAATCGGCCACTGGAACTTTAACAGTTTCGATTTCGGACGTCAATGATAAAAAGCCAATAATTAAGCCCCAGTCTACAACGTTGAAAATAGTAGAAAATTCACCGCCTGGTTACCTGGATTACATTACTGTGACAGATGCTGATTCTGGAAGAAATGCACTTGTTGTATGTTCACTTGGAAATGGAGAAAGACGCTTCAAATTGACCCGAATAGCAGAAGGAATGTATTCACTCAATTCAACTGTTTATTTTGATCACGAAACCGATAATAGGATTGTCCTTACAATCGTTTGCAAAGATCTTGGAGTACCTAGTCAGACAGATAGAAAAAAATTGTTTGTTCATATTATAGACGTAAATGATAGTCCAGTTAAATTTAGTCAATCCCATTTTACTGTAAATGTTACTGAAGGTACTGCAATAGGATCAGCCATACTTACAGCAAAAGCTAATGACAGAGATAATAATCCTCAACTTGTCTATTCATTGGATCCTAATGCAAAAGATTACGTCAACATTGATACCACGAAAGGAGAAATCTATTCCGTTAAAGATTTTGACAGAGAGAAGCGGATAAACTATACATTTTACGTAACTGTAACTGACGGCGGGCCGAAGAATCATAGTGATACTGCTTGGGTGACACTTATTATTTCTGATGTTAATGATAATCCACCGACATTTGAACAAATCTATCGAATACCTGTGCTTGAAAATACAACAATAAACTCTGTAATTGGACAGGTAAAGGCAACCGATTCTGATGAAGGAAACAATGGATATGTGGAATTCCGTGGTGTGGATAATTATGCACTTCCCTTCAGAGTGTTTTCAGACGGTAGGATTCTGTTGACACGTAGTTTGGACAGGGAAGAAGTACCCAACTATGAGCTCATAGTAGTTGCAACTGATAGAGGTAGACCTAAGGCAAAATCTTCCACCACAACAGTGGTTGTGCAAGTCACGGATGTTAATGATAATGCACCACGATTTCGCAAGCATGAGTATGTCAGCAACATCTCCTGTCATCAGCATTACGTTGTCACGGATGTCCGGGCGGAAGATCTTGATGAGCCGCCGAATAATAAGATTCATTACAAATTACTCAGAGTATTTCCAGAACCAAGAAATGGAAAACCTAAATTTTCTATAAGTCTGGAGACCGGGGATATTGCCATGGTTGAAGCACCAGAAAACTGCCAGTTTGGGGGAACACGCCGCTTGGTAGTGCGAGCATTTGATCCAACCAACGTGAGTAAGTATGATGATACTCGAATTACTGTGAATATTCGTCGTGGATCCCTACTAGCACATGGGAATGAAAGACCGGCTTTCAATGGTAACGGAGGTGTGGGTTCCGGACAGAGAGGAGGTAAAACACCATATGGAGGCATAAAAAGTGATGCTAATCTTTTTGTGGTGGTTGCGCTGGTCTGTGTCTCAGTGTTATTAGCTGTTCTCATGATGGCACTTATTCTCTACCTCAAGAAACGCCAGGAACGAGATAGAGGATACGAAAAAGGTAAAATATAGAAACATTTTGTAAAATAATATTTAAATATATTCAAGTAAGAATCTAGAATTGTTTTAGAGAGCTCGCTTTACACCTAAGTGTCCACCATTTTTCAAGAAACAAGTGTGTAGATTAAGGGTGAGTGTTTGTCCAGTGGAAATAGCTTCAAATTTCTATGTATTTGAAATATTTTAAGTATGGAAATAATCATATAGTTCAATTCAATGATAAATAATATTATGATTTTACAAAAATATATAAAAAAACATATATGTAAATAGACATATAAAATTTAGAAAATGTTACATTTTAGCTTTGGTTGTACGTACTCAATCAACAGCAACAGTATTTTTAATATTATATACCACCAATATAATTTTAAAGCCATAGATTGATTTATATATAAAAAAATATATTATTTATGCATATAATAAATTTTACATCATTTTTGGAAACTTTTTTTAACAAGTAGTGATATTTCATACTATAGTAATACATTTCTTTTGAACTTTTAATTTGATGATAAAATCAAAAATCAAACAGAGAGCCATCGCAGTACAGTTTAAAATTTAAAATAATGATAAAATTTTTTAAATTTTAGTTTATACATGAAAAACAAAGAACAATACAAGAAGCCAAATTTAAATTGATTAGCATATTTTACATGTTTAAATTATAATAAATCAATGGAAATGGCGAGATTATTAAAAAAATTAAACCTTGAAATTAGTTATTAGATTTTTATAAAGCTTAATAATGTTAAATTTGAAAAGCTTTATACGAACGCATTGTAGTTACTCTCTATGATCGCAAAAAGAATATTATTTTGATAGGTGTATATGCATAACATGCATATTGTGACGTGTATATGCATAAATATAAGCTAATCGTTTCCAAAGGTTCACTGATCAATTAAAAAATATATTTATTTGATGTTCGAATGAAGAAGTTGTAAGTAATCCATAAATATTATTGCTCATATTGGCGATAAATTTTTGATGATGACTCCCGCAGTTCTAACCATAAAAGATAGAAATATGATCCAAGATTTAAAAGTATCAGTCTTATTCACAGCTTATTTACAATGCCCCTCCTATACTGTCTTATATAGTATCCAAAGTAGAAATTACAAACTCTATATTTTATTATAAACTAAAGCTCACCCATGGGATTTGGAATATCGTGAAACCTTATTCAAAGGTTGGCCGTAACTCTGAGAAAATGAGCCCGAAGCGATAAAGTTCTTCTGGTGGAAATACGGATGTTATATTCTCTCGCTTTGAAACCAAAACTACAATACTGATAAACACAAGGACTGATAAGCGAGGAAGGACTAGACAAAGCTTTGCTCATTTTTGCATCTAAGAATTGGGATTCATTACGCTTTATATTTACTGATTATATCCAAGACGAAAGTGTACCCTTGGGGGAAATAGCTGTTTAAATCTTCCCAGTCTCTTCCCTTTATTTTCACTATTATTTTATGCTTAGTTTTCTTTGATTTGATAAACTGACCGTTTTAGATGGCATTTATGAAAGTTTTTAGTAATACTGTCATACAATTTGTGACAGTTTACTAAATCTTTACAATTGAATGAAAAGTTGGAATAAATTGTGAAACAATTATTTACTAAATGATAAATGTAAATCAAAATAATGTTACTACAGTTAAGAATATCTTTTAATTTAAACAGAGTACACACAATTAAAATGGTTGTGTTTCAATTTATACAAAAAAAGAGTTATTAATTAATTATATTCGTAATCAATCACAATAGTTATATACAATATAGGAATGTAAAATCGAGTCGTTGTTAAGCCTGACATATAGTTGAAAGATTCCTATAACAAAGTTAATAACTTTTCTCGTGAAAAATAACTTGACCTTGAGACAGGAGAGATATTTAATTAAATTGAAACCTTTTCTGTTGTTGTTGCTTGTTAACCGGCTTCAATCAAATCGTATATAACAGAAATGTTTCCATTATGGTGATAATGGCAGAATATTTGTTTCCAATTAGTTTAGAAATGTTTGATTTCTAATATAGAAATTTAACATTTATTTAATTCAACAATTTGTAGTTATTAAACAAAACGTTGTTTAAAACAACAATGTTTGTTCAAAAAAGTTAAAAGTTAACTTTTCTAAACCTTTGTTATGACATGAAAAACTTATCAATTTTTATTTATATTTAAATATTATTTGCTATCACAGTATGAGATAATTTCAAATTTAGTATTTCAGTTTTTAACTATGACAACTATAGTGTAAAATAATTACGATATCACAATGTCATTTTATATTTTAAACTTACATTTGGATTTAATCGTAATAAAATTGAAGTTATTATAAAAAACAGAAAGCTGAATTTAAATTGAAATGATGACAAGATGACAAGATAATTAATGTGTATGTTTACTGAGTTGTACGCACACTTTACTGTTTTAATATTTTCATTTTAAATTAGTGAAATGTTAAAGTTGATAGAAATAGAATATTTATATCAATTTTAATCAATGTTTCAATTCACAATATATGTAAACTGCAGTAACACAGTATAAGGATCATTAAAATAATATTTAAAAAAATTGAAATTATGCTGTTGTTCATAACTTCGATTTTTTATAGTTAAAAAAACTGGTAAATCTTGATGAATTGTTTCAAATTAGGGAAGTGAAAACTTTCTACAGGAATAAATGAATAGATTTTTCACGGTACTCAACAGTAACGTGACAGTTTGAGAAAACAAAACTTATAGAAAGACTTCAGCATAATGTAATGTTTTTTATCAGTGAGTGTTTAGTGCAGTCATCATATAATGGGGGTATTCTTTGGATTTACCGTTCTATTCAATTGAATAAGCCGTTTTTTATGAATGAATAAAGAACATATTTTCAAATAGTGTTACATATATGATTGATTCAACATTTTAAAATTGAAGGCAAATTTCCAAATAGTTTCTCAATATAAAAATTGAATTCTAATAGGTAATTATTTTTTATAAATTATAAGGTTAAAATGTTAAAGTTAAGTAAAATACTTTAATATATTACTTCAATTATATTTAAAAAAAACAGTTTCATTGCTTCAACTGTCGAAATAAATATTTACCTCACCAGAAATAAAGGTCGTATTAAAATTTACAGGAGTATAATATCAAACCAATATAGACTATTATATAAAGAAATGTTCCATATCAGTATTTTTTAAATTATTCGGCTTAAAATTCATCGCACATCTATCTAATTAATAAACAATGGTCAATTAAAATATGTACCGTTTTATTTTTAAAAGTAAAATTATAATAATATCCGCGTTTTAATATACACAAATTATTTGTTTTATTTAAATAATGATCGGCACTGATGACATTAGACAATACTTTTATTTAGTATTATTTTAAATTGAATAAAGTATTAACCCCTTTTTAGTAGAGTGAATTTTATCTAATAAAATGTAATAATTCTCAACGAGTAATATGAATAATAATATACCTATAATATATAACTGCATACTATTAATATTTTAAATGACGGCCACAATAATTAAAAAATATTTAATTTTTAGTTTTTTTAATTAATTTAAAATCAAAACTTTGAATACGATTAAATTATTGAATTCATCAAATTATATTTGTAATTTATATTCTCAGTATTGTTGATCTAATAAATTTACAAATAATTAATTAATTATTTTTTATGCGCATTCTAAAGAAAATTGAATAACTTATTTTTTATTACTTTTGCTAGTTTTAAAATTATGATATATGCAATACGATATTGCATTATTTCAACTGCTAACTTAATAATATATGAAACATAAAATTGTTTTATTAATATATATTTATATATAAAATAACACATTGTAACTAAATACAGAATATATTTCATTCATTACACTACGTTTATACGTTTACATTAATATATAATGTTGTGCAGATTAACACACTGTTAGTAGTGTGTGAAAATGGGGGCAAAATTGGTTTGACATCATCATCATTGGCAAAATCATGAAAACTATAATGGTGGGAATACATCATTTTATTATATTATAATTGGCTTTTGGTATGATATCAAGTAGCCTACAACTATTTATTTTTAAATACATCATGTTAAAATAGAACACCACTACACGACGGAATCGGTTATGTAATTAAATAATGTTTGAATAAATAGTCACTTAATCAATATAATATATATAGTAACACATTTCAAATCCAATATTTTCTTCCTATTCGTATTTAATGCTCATGTCAGCAGTACACTAATGTCAGTAGCAAATGATACAACATCAGATTTATCAGATAGTATACAGCGTGGTACAAATTTATTTTATATAAAATAGTGTATTTTTTTATTATCAAAAAACATTACAATAAATGTCAATTTCTCGGCAATATATATTTTTCGAAGAACCAATATTTCTCCGAAATTTGCATACTATCAAACATTTTCAAAAAATTAATTTAAAACAAATAGAAATATAACAATAATGTTATTATCAATAATATTATCAATAATGTGCTAGAGCGTTATATTAAAAGAATTATTACTGAATCATTACACGCTGGATCATTATGTATAGCTATGTTATGAATTATCGTCCACCTTCTAAAAATCTAGACTGATAATATATATAAAGGTATATATTTGTACCAAAAATATATTAATCAATATTAGTCATATTTTTCATGTCCGTATATGTTTAATATTTATAAATTGAATATTTAGAAATACTTACGAAAAGATGCAGTCTTCTACTTATTTGGAAAAGTTGTCACGCAAAGTTTTCATCTGTTCGACACTATAGTAAAGCGGTCGATTTTTTGCTTTGAACTACTTTAGGACGTCCGGTCACTACTATATTAAGTACATAAATTAGCCGTCCTCTTTCTCTCAATCTTCATCCAATGCTGTCTGCCTTCTGGAGTACAGTCAGTCTGCCTCATACGGTCAGTTGAACCAGTAAGTGTCTTTACACGTGAAGCCTTCGAGGATGACTGATGTCCATCTTAATTCCATAAGATGCTGGCACAACCGGGCGCGCGGTTGCAGGGGAGTTAGGAAGTGAACTGAGGTGTGATCATGAGTGTGGTGGCAGAAGTGATGTAAAATCAAGTGGTTTTCACCACTATACACTCGCTATTATATATATATACACTGCGTTTGATGAGTCTAATACTTAAAATAACACTGCAGTCATGACATAGTCCATCTTATTATATGAAGTAGCCTAAACTGCAAATTGAGTATTTCAATTGATCTAAAGTTGATTAACACCAGATATATATACCTCTGTTCTATTAAATTCATTTCAGTTACATTAAAAAAAAAATGACTCCAATATCTTATTCATTATGACAAATTTGTTGCTTTTAATTTTTTTTCCAATTTTTAATAGAACATGTTAAGTTTTACGGAAATGTCAAAATCGGATACAGGAATTTAGGAAATAGAAGTGAATAATGTGAATTGATTCGGTAAATATGACTATAAACGTAGGTTTTATAATTTTTTTGATTATATGAGGAATTATAGTGTCAATCATGATATAATATGTATTAAATACGTTGAGATTCCAGATTCATCGAAATACATATCTACATACTGAGGTTGATTTATTTATTTATAATTGTAAAACAAAACAAAACGATACAAAACAAAATAGAACCGTTGGTTCAAAAGGATTTGAAAAGAGCATTCGACAAGGGTATTTAATGGTATTAGACATGTCTATTATTTTCTGATAATCTAATGAAATATCGCCGTGAATAAATACAATAAATACATTCATAAAAATTTAACTATTAATTTAAAAATAATTTATCATAATTAATTAATTCTTAATAAAGTTCTTCTATAATTATGAATAAAGAATATAGGAAACATCGAAGTCATCTTGTGAGATTGTATATATTGCAAGTGTCAGTATTCGTTAATTTAAAACAATAATTAAACATTAAAACAACAATAACGAAATATTCGTTATAATTTCTCTGTGATATCTGCCTTTATTATAGAAGCATTTCATTATTTAATTTGATCATCTTTTTTGTGACTTTTATAATTAATAATAAATGTAGCAATTTTTCAATTGCCAAAAAATAATTAAATATATTAAAAATATCAAAAACTGTAATAAATTACTCACTGAGTGATATTAAACAAAGAAAATATTCTATCTTACTTTCAATCAAGAGATTATATTTTTGTCATGAAAGCTTCTACGCGGACTGTACAATGATTGGCAATATATTGAGATTGCATTAGCCCGAAATCCACAGTTGCAGAAAATCTAATCATTGCAAACCAAAGCCACAAGCGTAAATATAAAAAAGTGAAGAAAATGTGTGTTCATGTCGTAGCCTCGGTGTCATTGTATTTGAATGAAGGCAAGGATTAACTAAACTAACTTATCGGCTGAGCCAGACGGACTATATTAACTGGATCATCGCGTCAAACCTTCTCCTGAATAATCGATTATAATTATCTAATAAAAATTAGGAAATGCATTTTCTTTCTTTTTCACTGAAAATTATTTTCCTTTTTTTTTAATCAACTGGGATAGTTTATATAATGTTCTATAATATTTTTGAGTGAGTAACATAGTATAGAAATTTCATTAATCTCTAATTTTCATTCAATATAAAAATTTAAGGATTATATACTACCTATTAAAATATATTATAAATCATTATGACTGATTATTACAGTTTAAAAAATGGTCATTAAAATTTTTCAACAATTAAAAAAAAGCAGTTATTACATATTTATATAATTTCACATATTTGTTTGTATATATAGCATTAAAAAACGAGGAATACAATTTTAATATGTAAGTGTGTGTAGTATGTACGTAATCTATCTAACAAAATTACATTACATCTCTGTTTGTATATAGGGACGCCTCTGTCAGCAAAGCCCCATCAAGTTCAAGCTCCCAACTCGTGTCCACTTCCAAGGAAACAGTTCGCAGATGTGCGCTCCCCCGAGGATGGCCTCTACTCGGATGAGACTGGGGACTACAGACTGGTCGACCGACATCATGGCGGCCACTGTCTGGAGGAACAACTGCCCGGTGATGGGGTCATGTGCACCTCGCTCAGTGCCGATGACATCCTCTTCTCGGGCGACTGTCAGGGAACTTACTCTAGGGTATTTAAAAATAACAATTTAATATCTTTTTATAGGCTTTGTTTAATATAAGTGACAGATGCACATCTGAAACGAATATAATTTTGAAAAAAATAAAAATATGACATGTCACGTCGTTCTTTGTGAGAACTAAAATTAATTATTCGCCGCACGACGCTCCATCACGTCGCGTCGCGCTTGATGGACATAATCATTTAAGTTCCGAAAGCTCCAAATCCGAATTAAAGTATAATATGATGTTTAAACAATTGAAATTTTCACATTAATATGAGTCAATTAGTAAATTAAATTTTCAAAATTGAAATTTAAAATAACTATATCTATTATTTTCTATTATATTGCACAATTAAAAAACCTATACTTCTTACATCACAACTTGAAATATAGGATATGTAGGAAAATATATTGTAGTAATTGGTTCTGGTGATATAATATTGTCCTAGCTCTATAACCAGAAAAAATTAAATATAAATATATTAAAAAATTAAAAAATTAACGAAGATAAACAAACTTGATTGCCAGTTGAATACAACAAATTATTTTTATATTTGATAAATAAAAGATTTTAATTGATTAATATTAGTTTGTTTAGCAAACCATATTTTAGAATAATACCAAAAAATATATTTATTCTATGGGAAGAAATAACTGACTTAGTCATCTCGTAAGATTTTTGAGCAAGGAACTAATGAAATATTGTTTTAAATTCTAAATTTTCATGAAAGTTTATCATTTGCAAAATAATTTTACTTAACCCTAATTAGTATTCAATTTGCTCCACATTGTTTCTTTAGAATATATTGTCTCAGATCTTCTCTGAAAAAAACGGATTATAGGAATAAGTTAAAATATTCCTTTGTAAAAAATTTAAATCTCGATAACACTCAATATTTAAATTTCAGACAAATCTATTGTATTATAACAGAATATATTAATGAATTCACTACATTGTATTACATTTTTTAAATTACACTATATAATTAAAATTAATTTTTATTAAAAATATGGATTCAAGTATGCAGGTACTGAACATGAAAGAGTATTGTCCTCTTTTAAATATTGGTGATATAGCGTACAATTATTATGGATAGCAAATAGTGTGTGAAGAATTTTTAAAAATGAAATTATGAAAACTCTCGATTTATTCAAACCTATAACTTGATTATATATTATGATAAATTATTAATTCTAAGTTAAAATTATAATTGTATAACATGATTATTTTAAAAAAAGTAATATTTTATTGAAGAAATTGAATTAAAATAATTTAAAAAAATCTAAATTATCCTATTTTTATTTAAAATTTAAAATAAAATATGAAACTAATTACCATAAACAATAATTAATTTAGGAAATTTGAACAACATTGAATAAATTATACTAATCTCAGATGTAATTTATTATCCAACTTTTAACTTTTTATTGATAAGTGAAACATAAAATAGGAAATTAATATTCACAGTTTTCCTTCGTCAATCAATTTATTGCCTCAGAATAAATATGGCACATTCCCAAACAGTAAACTATGAAATATATATGCGCCAACTTTTACTATTGGGTCTGTCCAGGCAATCCTTTCTCATTTACTTTGATGATCGCTCCTGTGCTTTTGTGGGCATCATCAGGTCTTTAGTGGTTATTGTTGCCCTCCCAGGCTATCGGAGTCACGTCTTCCATATATTGTCAACTGAAAGTCGCGGTGCATGGGGAGGATATGCGATGTCGAAGTGGTCAGTGATACTTCCTCCGTCGTAATAATTGGATTTGTTGACAATCGAGTTGTTAGCTAAAACTCTCTGGACTATGAACTATATGCAACACAGGGAGAGGGGAAAACCTAATATAATATAATATGGATGAGGCTGCTAGTATATATCAGAAATGATAATTTCTGTTCAATGTTACTTTTTAAGTGTTTTATATTGCCGTTTCATTATATGTAATCCTTTAGGACAAATTATATAGAAAAAGTTAGGAAATGTACTTTGAGAAACATTAATAAATTTATTTAATTTTTCTGGATATTTAGATAGATAGGCCAGCTGAGTGTTTATTTTAATTTTCTGTATGATATATTAAATAACTTATTTTTTTTCAATTAAAAAATTGTTATATTTCTACAGAGTTAAGTATACCAAAATTAAACCGTCACTAAAATATAGTCAATTTAATAACTAACAGCTTCAAAATTATTTTTATTGCATATTTTTTTGGCATATTGTAACTGTCAACTTAACAATAAAAGACGTAAGTAAAGTACTAAATTGTTAACATTTATTTTATGGGATTCAGTACAAGAATTTTATTGATTGATCCATGCCATATGTTATATCAGTATTTCCCATAGATATTGAAATATTTTAAAATATATTAAAATTAATAGACCAAGCTCTAACCCACGGCCATTTGTGTGTGTTTTATCTTTCTTTTAAATTGTTTTACATTAAGTTTTGCGAGCGCTTTTTATTTAAATATTTTAACATTGACTCATTGACAAATTTCCAGCCAAAAAATGCGTACAACTAAAATTATTTGTGAAATTAAGCTACATGTATATTAAAAAAATTTAAAAAACTTATTTTACCAATATAATTAGATATACTGGATCAGTTCAGAATGTATATTTTCAGAGAATAATTTTTTACCATAAGTTATATTGAAACAAAACATGCATTTTTTTTTAATACATGCAGATTTAAACACTATAATATAGTTAACTTTTTATATATGTGCGTGAGGTGACTATCTTCTTTATTAAGATTATATTTATGTCGTGAAGCTCTGATGTAAGAAGGCCTTTTGTAATGTGACTAGCAAGCAGTTTATCTATAGTTGATGTGAATATTTACAAAAAAGTCTTCAACTATTCTGTGTATTTGGTCAAAATGTTTTACATCGTTTCATCAATTTATTTATAAATTATCTTCAATCATTGAAACTTGAACCAGCACGTACAACATAGAAAATATTGCAGTAAATCCTCTCTACTATTCCTACAAAGTTTCAACCAAAATTATAAGCAAATGAATAACACGACCATAACATATACTTCAAAAGGAATCAAATAAACTAATTTAGCTAATGAATGCGAAAGGGTGTCTTAATGCAACATTGTCACATGAGAGTGAAAATTGAATTTTCTATTGTTTTCTTTTCTTCAGTCATAATGAAAGAAAGATAGATTTACTTTCTAATCCAAATATTACTGTGAGAAAAAACCTTTATATTGTTAATTAATATTTTTGAAAACGGGGAAAAGTTTAAGTTTGATTTTGCATTTTTGATATAAAAATAAATATGTGCTATATGGTTATGAATTTTTTAATAAAAATATACGAAACAATCAATGATTTTTTTTTGTAAATAAATTAAAATTAAAATGTGAGTCATTAGGACTTTGATATATTAACAGTAGTAGACCAAAAGAAGGTAAAATTTAAACCATTACTTGGTATCATCATCTGTAGACTAGTGAAAAAAGTAAAATACCGATTGAGCGGAAATTTTAGGTATGGGTTAAATACCGAAAAGTCGTATTTTCATAAAGTGTTGGAGTAACTGGACGAGTGAGATAAAAGCAGTGACGTCATAAAAAATTGTTGCCGTGTTTACAAATAATTTTGTGGCAAAATTCAAAAGTCCATTATTATTATTATAACAGTGACATAGGAAGCTATTCAACATTGGGCAGGCTAAAATTCAATCCCCCCCACAAATATGGAAATTGTGCACCCCATTCCAATTAAAAGTGTGAACTCTAAACATTAATTTATTTAACATGAACAGCAGTAATGTAGTAGTAAATAAGCTTTATTTTATTTTAGTGACATACGCACTTTGTTACAATGATTGTCTACAGTAATAACGCAATAGATGTAATGATATTGTTATGGGTATTTCATAATTTATATAAGTTAAAAAACCACACCACTGCAAGTTAGATTGCAGAATTATAGCTAAGTACAAATGGACAGCAATACCTACACTAACAGATCCTGTATTTTAAATCACAAATTGCTCTATAGAAAAAGCCACAGACGCTTAACAAAACTCAAAACTCCCCTCCAAAATTCACTGTATACTAAATACAATATATCTACTGCGATATCTAATATATCTATTAATATATATAGCTATGTATACTCGACATCAAAAATCAATATAATAACTTACAACAATAATCAATTTTCACAAAATCTACAATCCATTACAATATGTACATCCTTCACAATTTACAAATTTGTTCAGATCTTCCGATTACTATAATCAGATACGAGCATCTATAAGTTTCGGAAAGTAGAACTGCTCTAGGCGGTTTCCACGTTAAGCGCACCATCGATTCCATACCTTTACACCTAATCTCTTTCCCAATGCACAATGCACACGATACATTACTGTTAATTTTCAAACTGTTCCAGATAAATAGCTCAAATTTACTCAAAAAAATTAAAGTCGAGGCTCACTTCCCATGTACACACTGATTTGCAATCTTATTTATGTTAATGTAATCAAGACGGTTCTTGTAAATATTCAAAACCATGGTGTGATTCAAACGAGACTGTTGCATTGTATTTCTAAGGTAAGATTTTATTCGTCGCATGACAGAAAACTACGCTCACTTGATGCATTTAAAATAACTTGAACCAAACAGACAACTTCACTGTAAAATGTTTTCTGAATCCTTGGATAATTATGTCAGGTGTTACAAGATGTCGATTATTGTTATTACATCTTGTATAACCGAAAAGTGCTCGCTGAGATTTTATAATTGTAATGATAATAATAGCGGACAAAGATCATCTCGATAAAATTCTGTGACAATTTTGAAGTGCTCGTCATATATCTCGCGATTAGCAGCTTTGATAAGTAGTATTTCCATGTTCTTGTCATTAATATAACCACGTTGATTAAATCTGTCAGTGATGCGGCCATGACTAGATCGATCGCTTCAAAGAATTTTCGTCTGAAGTGATCGTTCACGCTATCAGGATGAGATCCATCTGCAATTCTGATTTCGAAACGACGTGGGGCCTTTTTAATTCGAGGCAAGACAGGTTTATTGGTGTTTGTAAGTCTGGCAGATTGTTTCACCAGATCAGAGAAGAGGCTGAATGATTCAAACCATTCAAAGTACCAACTGTCAATGCAGCCATTTTTTGACCCTAGTAGCTGACATGGAAGGATTCTGCAGCGCTTTGCTGAGATTGTCAGTTAAGGAAAAATTGAACTGAGTAGCCTATGGGAATGCTGGGGTGTTTATTTTCATGCAAGTGCACAGCATTTAGACTTCGCTTGAATTAATCTATAAAAAACGCTAATCTGAGGGAATATGTGGGTAGTTAAGGTAAGTGAACAATCCTGGGACATCTGTACAGTATCACAATCTATTTTCCTGGGTTATCAAATGAGGTTTATTGATACTTACTTTAGAATAATCGGACATATCCTATAGTCTTCAGAAGAGACCAATTTGGCAGAATCTTTGTCTAGATGTATTTCATCATCTGATGAAGGAAGAAAATATATATTTTCTGATGGTCTGGGGACGAAAGATCATCACAATGTAGAACATGTTTCATAGCTAATGGAAGGTTCGGATAATAATTGATATTTTTTCTAAACGAAACATTGAAACAATTATTACTGTTAGACAAAAATAGCAATCATTTATATGGTTTTGGGGTTCTCTACAAATATGTGTAGCCCAGCTGAGTTTGTCCTGATCTCCAATTTTACTGTCAAAATAATGAAAATAAGCAGTTTTCAGGAGGGGAGTAATTGTTCGACGCTGTGAAATGGTTGTGAAATCCCTACATATATAACAAAATGAATCAACCTTGTTATATGTTTTGAAGTGCTTGAATCCATTTCAGAGATAGACTGCCATAAAATATTAAATATAAATTAATGATATACCAATACTTAGGTACAATGATAAATAATGTTACATACTACAATAGTATAAGGTGTATACTGAATAAGTATATGTTTATAGATAAAGTTTGTGTCTGTGAAAATATTATGTAATTACAACTCATATATATACAGATTAAATAAATTAATTAAACTGTGATTAAATAGATAAAAATTGATTTATACGTGTATAGTAATACAATAGTTTTATATATATATATATAGGTATAATTTGATGTGTGTAGAAGAATATTTTGAATTTATATACATATCTATATATATATATATATATATATATATATATGTATATCTAAAAATCTAGAGGTAATGAGTAAAAATGGATTTCATATCTGAAATCAGCACATTAAAATTAGGTTAGAACACATAATTTTATGCATGTCTACATTTTTTTGTAAACCAGAATGAAATTGGTTTAAATGTTTCTAAATTAGAAAATATGATTTCATTAATTTTAAAATTAAAAAAAGTAATGCACAATTCAAAAAAGAATGTTAACAAACCGAATTAAACAAAACAATCATATAATAATATTTTTATTAAGTTTTATATAAAATAGTAGTGAAATTTTTACCAAAATTTTTATTGATTGGCAAAAATATAGTTTTTTGTAAATTGCAATGAATGACTGAAATATTGAACTAATTGAATGATACAAAGGTCGCCACTAAGGTTCATGTCTACATAAATATAGACTGTTTGTTGTTGAGAATAATATACCTGAATTTAATCATGATTATTCCCACGAAGAGGAGTTCTTAACTCTTTAAAATATCCTAATTATTATAATATAATTCTAAGGATTCGTAATTAGGTGTGTGACGATTTAACAAATTAACTCAGATAGTATTATTTTATATATATAAGTAGGTATCAATTAAATATCAATTAAAATAAAATAAATGAGTTTAATGGCTTCAGAGGCACTCTAGAAAGTAAGTTCATCTTGCATCAACGTTGTAAAGACAGCTAAAATTTGTAATTTATAAATTAGCACCTGAGGATACTAACTTTTTACTTTCTCTTTTGTTTCCTCTGGCATAACATGCAGCTAAAGAGAATGCAGCGTTATTTTTTTCAATGTAATTGAATAATTTTGATAAACAGATAAGTAATAAATAGATGCTGTAAAAAAAAGAGAGATTGTAATATTTACATTTGAATAAAAGCTGTTTGTTCATTTAAAAGGAAACAAAATGGACGATTTGACTTTTGTTATTTTTGTAATGTATGACGATTTGTTATTTTCACCTATTGAAAAAACTTTGCTTTGCTAAACTGATCAGTACTGTGCACGGCCTTGCATCTAATTTGATGACTTGTATTTATCGAAATCTTAAGAAAAATAGATATTAATTATGTTTCTTTTAAATAATACGCTATCGGTTTTTTTTATGAAACACTTATAATAATATATTTGGCATAGAAATAACACCTAAATTAAAAAGAATCTATTAAACTAAAAACATTTTTTTTAGTGTATGTAGTATTGTAAAGTCACTAAAACTTGATAACATATTTTGAACTTACGAAAATTTTAAAATCTGGCAATATATTAAAAAATATAATAAAAAATAAGTATGAAGATGATCATTACAGGCAGTAGAAAACTGTATTCTATAAATAGCAATAAGGGCTACATTAATTAAGAACTAAATTGTATTATAGTAGATGAACAATTATATTCCATTTAGACAAAAGAAATACGATTAGAAACATAAGAATGTTTGCAACTATGTCAATGAATTTGACTTTGATGTTGTGTTTAGAATTTCGTCAATTAATATATAGTTTTAATCGAACACGATTGATATATTATCAAGACATGGGTATGAATCACAAACTTCCCTTTTTTTTAAATCGTTTGTGGCTAAGATGAATTACTCCCAAGAGAAACAATCATTCGGCTTAAAAAGTTTTCTGCCACCTAAAGAATTTTCTTTTTGGATTTGATAATTTATTACCATCTTTCAGTCGTTAAATCCCCCTCTTATATTGTATTAGAAAACTGATAGGACAAATAAATGGAAAATGTTAATAAAAATATTAATACTAATTTGTTAGTAATATTTCTTTGTTATTACGTATTTATTATTAAAAAAAGAGCATTTAAATATAATTGACATCTGTCAATTTATCTAATATAATTTTTAATTAATTTACTAAACAAATGATTAGAAAATCATGCATTTTAGAATTTTTTTATTTAGAATAATAGAATACCGTGTTTGTGGAAAACTTATTATATGCATATGTCCCTTATAACGCTTTCAGGAGATAGCAATTTATTATTTATCAATATTTTCCCCACTACTGTTTTAAAATTTATATTAAAAATCTATTTGTAGGATACTAAAAATCTATATTAAAAAGTATATTTTTTATAAATTTTATCTTTAACCTTGACTATTTCCTTGAAGTTATTCTAATTTAATTTATCCAGAAATAATTTACCAATTTGAAAATTGAGCTCGGATATCGAGCTATCTTTTATGTACTAGTGTGTATTCTAGAATTAGCATATATTTTATTTGTAACTACTTGTATTTATGTTATATTGATTGGAATTATATGGGGAAGAATTCTTTAAATACGTTTTTAATTGTTAACTGATTTAGTTATCAGTGACTATTGAGTGTGATGTAAATGTAATAAAGATGTATCTATCATTCAGTGTTTTGTCGCTTAAACTGTATTATATCATACAGAAAAAAAAATTATGCGATGAATGATTTTATTCTTATTTTGAATACACATTTTTAATATTAACATTTTGCAATTATTGCTTGATTAATTTAATTTCTACATTTAACCATCGATATATCGCACACAGATACCTTTTATTTTATAATATTAACTGTAATATTTTGCTTTTACCTTCACAGACCACAGGACGCAAAGATGGACTTCGAATTGATCACAATGCTTGGACAGAAATCAATGAAGGTAAAATATGTGTACCATTGTTTTAATTGATTAATGTTATTATTAAATAGGTCCACTCATTCGTTAATAATATTTAAAAAATGGATATCAGAATATATAGAGAAACAAATATTATTATAATTAAATGTTTAATTGGATTTTTTTCTGATAAAGCTGCGAACATTACAAAAAGAGATACGTGTATGGCAGAATAATTTTAGACAATGAAGCAAAACTTTAATTCGAAAAGAAATGCTTAAATCATTTGAAATTACACAAACAAAGTAAAACATCACAAACTTCCAAAACTAAGCATTTTACAGTGAATTAATTTTTTAAGTTGGACTTTATATATAATTAATGCAATTTCGAGGTCTATTTTTTACATATTAGATATTTCGTAATATTTTTTATTTTTTTAATATTTTCTTTAAAGAAAAAATTAATAATAATATTTTTCAAATACTGTAAAATTTCAAAAATAGATATTTAAATATATTAAATAAAAATTATTCTTTTTTAATAGTACAAGCTTGATGAAATGCATTTTTATTAAATTTAATTAAATTTAATTTATTAAATTTAAATGTATTAGATAAGAAATTAAAATTTTAAAACCTATCATAATGTTTAAAATTAAAAACCTAAATAATATTATATCAGTTTATATGCGCATAATACGCATTTACAAGAGACGACTGAATAACATCGAATCGGAAAAGCATCGAAGAGGAATAACATATAATTGACTGGAATAGCATCCAACCGGTATAACTTCGAATCGGAATAACATCGAATCGTGGACATACACCCCTACATCAGTTCCAAAATCATTTTCAAAAATTTACCAATTGAATAAAACTACTACATAAAATTTTATAATTTGCCATACACTGTTCCACTTTTAAAAGAAATAATACTACAATAAATATATATAACAAATATATAATAAATATAATGTACAAATTTAACATAAAATATATAACAAATTAAATGATGTTACGTCTGATAAATCCACATTTTCCTAATCTCAGACGGCACTCTAAAGAAAGGACGTTACCTGGTGGATACCCAAATGAGCAGAGATCCGTATCACACGTATCAGACAATGTCGTCAGTGGACAAACACTCCACACCAACTGTATACACTGATTTACCACCGAGTCTCATATCTGGACCTGGTGGTCCTGGGAATGAAATGGCCACATCAGGTCCGACACTTTCTTCGATGAAACTAGTGGCGATTGAATCTCGCGGAATTGATCAAAATAAGAAGGGTAAAGCTGATCCAAAGCGTCCCTACTTTACCATAAGTTTTGTGTAAAAATTATCACTAAGAGTGTATATTAATGTACAAAGGATGACTACATTATTCGTTAATTTAATAAATGTATCTTGCGAAAACAATTAAACACATACTGTTTTATTTGCGTTGTGAAATCAAATATTTACTTTTGAACATTGTGAAATTGAACATATCAATTTTATTTACTTGTTTCTATTTTAATATCCTTGTAAATGCTAACAGTATATACCGTATATTATTTAATTATGACTCTAAAAATGTTTTTTTTATAAATATCATATAACCTTACATAAACTATATTATTACTATATATACACTATCAAAATTTATATTTCCAAAATGTTTTTTATATAAATGATTATAATTTATTAAAATGTATGTTGTATACATCGACTGTTTAAATGTAAATAAACCGAGAATATTTAACTATATGCAACAGTTTCAATTCTAAATTAAAAAAAAACAATGGTACAGCTAAAATTGTATTAAAGGTGTGGTTCATACTATTTACTAAAGTTACAATAATATATCTATACATTTAATAAATTAAAATCAATTATACATGAATGGTGTTACACTAAAATAAATAAACGTAGGTTTTTAATTTATTAAATTAAACAAATAGTTTTACTTATTATTTTGTTGTTATACAATAGTTAGCAACATCCCCAAGATTTTAGAGTAAAATCAGTGGGTGCGATGTTTGTAGCGTGGGAAGGGCGATATATCGTATGGTATTTTATCACTGGTTGGGAATGTATACGGTGTTGTAAGGTAAATAAAATATAGTTTTTTTGTAAATGCGTAGGGTGTCGTCTTGGTGATGCATGGTTTGTTGAGGAGGGTGTTGTTTGTCAGGGATTTTATTGAGTAGGTGACGGTATCTGTGTGAATGAATTTGGAGAGATATTTGTGGAAACTAAGATATTTGAAATCAAAACGCCAGTTTACATTTATGTTGCAGGCTCATTATTACGTTTTCACAAACTTGTTTTTACTATCTTTATAAATATTATTGGTGAGTCTTGAGATAGGGTTTAATATCATTTTCTAAAGCAGTTTAGCATATATAATGGAATCTATAATACAGTCCACAAGAAATTCCGTGTTTCTTCAATAACAATAATTTTTTAAGAAGTTGACCTCATAATAATGGGTAAGACTGTAATTGTGTTGTTAAAAATTACGCTTTAACAGAAAAACATCTGAACGATTTTTCATCATTATAACTTTAATAAGATTATTTAAGTACTCAATTGTTAGGTACTGTATACAAAACATTGAAGGCGAGGGATTGAACCGCACCTTCAGTTACTTCAGGTGAAATGAACATTTCATAACTATTGTGCAATTTATAAATATATCAATCTGGCCATCCATAGTGAGTTGTTTTTGAACCAAAGAATGAAACCAAGGAGAATATTTAAGTAAATTAAACGGTATTAAACGGTGATCGCGAAGAATAGTGTCAAATAATTTTGAGGCATCAAAATATATAATTGAGAGTCAATATGGTAACATAAGCGAATGTTGCTACTTTCTGGTAACGTCATCATAAAGAGAGGTCATGGCGCTTTTAGCTAGATTTATCTTTTAAAAGAAATTCAAATTGAATTCATTCATACTGATTGGTAAGAGTATCACAATACATTGATTAAGTATGCACTGTCCAAGAACTTCATAGGCGTTGGAATCGATGGTGGAGGGTATGGCATATTTTAGCCTCGACATAATTTTCAAACAGGTTGCGTCGCAAAAATGGAAGATTCTGGCGTTTGTTTACAAAATCAATTAAATATATTTAAATATGTTAATCTGTGTATCTCATTATACAAAAAGTAAATAAAAACAAATAAATAACTTTATGTTCTGTAGGTGCAGCTAGTTAAATGTCACTTATGTCTTGGACGCAGTACAGCAATATTTTTCTGTAGACGCCTAAGAACCATGTATCTGAGCTTTCTTTGGGTGTCTAAAATATTCTCCAATGTAGGTAATGTATTTGTTAGTCTCATTTGGGAGGAAGCACCGACCTTGACCATTAAAGGTACATTCTTGCGCTTAATTGGTCCTCCCATACAAAATAATATTTATTAATAAGTTATAATCTTCGTATATAGCTAGGCGAGTAAATATAGGTGTAGGTTTCCTGAAGCAGCATATTTTATAAAATATATTTATTTTACAGCAGCTTGTGCTTTATCTTCTATTTTTATTTCGAGTAAATATAGTTATAGGTTAAACGAGTTATTATATTATAATTATATTATAAATTTGATATGCAACATTTTATGGGCAAATCCACAGAAAAGTGTACAGCCTGCATTTTTTCAGTCGATTTTCCGAGTTTATTTTATTTTATTTTTGCTAAAAAAAACATAGTATGCTGTTACCATTTTTTAATTTTAATTTTTTTTCGTTGTTGAAGTTGGTCTCTAAAACTTTTTGTAAGGCGCGGGATAATCGTGAGTTATTATTTGATGTAACTTCTCAGTATAAACTATTTTGTAAATCTAACAAAACAATAATTTCACTTAAAACATTATAGCGTTTAAATAAAAACGTAATAAAGTTAGTATGAAATATGTCTTAATTTATGTTCTACTTAGCTTTTAAGTTGCACAAAAAGTTGCACCGTTTTTTATTTTTATATCTACTTATTTGCAAATACCGATGCTCTTTTAAATATAATCAAAATCCAATTATCTCTATTTTAATCAATAGCTTAAAATCTTTGAATGCAGTATGTAGAAAACTACAGAGATTTAGTAACTTGTTCTATAATATTTCACCTTGAGAAGTCCACCAGTATTTTTATCCCGCGCCTTACAAATAATGCCATAACGAATTTAATTATTCAGTACTAACACTTCGAGAACCTATATGTTATCTACAATGAATGAATTAATATGACTGTATTAATGACTGTATTAATGAATTAAAGTTCCAAACAGTTATCAATTTATAAGTATATGTCAATAAATATATATAATATATTGATAATACTTAATAATTTTTATTTGTTGTCCTTGTTTATTCATTGTCACACTAAAATATAGTGAATTAATGATTGAAACTTTTATTTTTTGTAAATACACCTATTTTTTAACGAAAAGGTCAATACGTATATTGTTTTATCCGGAAGTAAATATTTTAAACACATTTTATTGATTCGAAGCTGATTGAATATCATTTATGTTTGGACGATAAAACTATTAAATTAGCTCGCGCCTTGCACTAAAAATGTATTCTAGTATATCAGGCAACCTTTTTGCTTTCATTCTATTACAAAGTTTTACTTAATATATTCATATATGTAAGTAGTAAAATAAGGGTTGATTCTGCCTCACCACTTGACCTTTGACCATGATGCTTGACCTTTGACCTTTTGGGGGGGGGGGGGGGGGGGGGGGCGGGGGGGGGGGGGGGGGGGGGGGGGGGGGGGGGGGGGGGGGGGGGGGGGGGGG
>JAUZND010015941.1:0-21256 GCA_034780555.1 Coelogynopora nodosa | reverse complement strand
CCCCCCCCCCCCCCCCCCCCAACTGAACCCACCAGATAATTCTAAAATCTACTAAGGCTTTCGGTTGTTCTTACATTTTTAATATATGTCAAATTCTTTGTGAATTTCTAAACTATTTATTTTCATAGAATATTCTAGAGAACTTGATGACGACACAATATATATGAGCTAAAAATAGATTTATTAGACATTTTAAAATTGTTGATTGTATCAAAAAAGTATTCAAGCTTTTAGGTCACATTTCATTGACCACATATATCCTTACATTATGTCTTCTAAATTATTTTGTTGGCACTTAATGATAACCGGCATGATGCCATTAACGATAAAATATAGTGTAAAAACCGCTTTTTCACTATTTTTAAAGTTATTGGTGCATACAAATTAGAACTTCTCTGTCGCTAAATAGAATACATAAATAAAATATTTCAAATTACAATAAAAAACTCTACCATTGTATTAAATTGATTGATAGAGAATATTTAACTGAATGCCTGAAATGCTGCATGTGTCTATCCCCCCCCGTTTAAATAGGCTTCCAAAGTGCGTGCAAGTTATGCTAGCTTCATATTTATTAATCACATTTTTTATTGGAATAAAATGTTGAAGTCACTTCTATATATGTTTAAAAGTGGTTGTTCCTGTTAGAAACTAAATAATTACATTAACACACTTTCTGTAAACATTAACCACATGCTTAGTTTCTAGAAAGAGATGTTATTATTTCTCTTAATAGAGAGATATAGCTCAGAACAAACTTTAGATTAACTATAACACGCTTATATGGAAATAACATTTATAGACAAAATACAGCTTAAATCCGGTTATCGATATATCTTTAACTCATATTTCAAAACATGGCGATTATACAGAACTTGAAAATGTTTGCTTCATTTAAAAATGTTAATCAAAGATTAATTAAAGAGAGAATTCTGCTGTTTTTCTTTAAATTACTTCTATACTACATAATACTGAACATATTATGAATATATCCGTAGATAGTATAATTGATCAATTAGTCGCAGGTAAAATGATAAATATAAGTGAAATTCTTTCCTATATTAAAAATATTCCAGTATTTAATCACGAGACATTATGCCTGAACCATGTTTAAACATAAATTTGTTACCGTATTTCATGACCACGGCACATATAAACTTTACAAACGTTTTCAAGTGAATGTAAAAATCAATAAATCAATACATAATTGAAATAATTGTACAAAATTGGTATAACATTTGTAGGATTTGTCATTTGGAGTTTAATATCTTAGAAATCAACCATGCTATTCTACATATAAAAAAACATAATAAGATTATATAATGTGTTTATTGACATCTCAACTGAGACATTTACTTGATTTATTAGTATAACAGTAGAACATTGAAATTCTAATTAGGTAGACTTATCTGCACAACTAATCACAGCAACAGCTTACCTCGGTAATCTGGGAAGCAAATTCTTAGTGGAGATCTTGAGATCTTCTGCTCAAACAGATCCTTCTTGTTGAGAAAGAGGATAATGCTTGTTTCTGAAAACCACTTGTTATTGCAGATGGAATCGAAGAGCTTTAGCGATTCCATCATTCGGTTCTACAATGGCGGGACGTACAAAACTACATACAGTGATGAATCATATAGCCATGCAGGTGAAAAAATAAATTGTATCAGCTTCGTATAATATATATATTATTTGAATACAAAAGTGGTAATAAAGTAAGTTAATTACAAGCTAGCATTGTGTAAATAAAAGGATGAAGTGACCGACGGTTTGTAAAATTGATATTAAATATTAATAAAACCATTTCAGGAAAATGAATAAATAAATTTCTATTAGTAATAAACTATATATTTGGGTTTATCGACCCTTATTCAGAGTTACAATGTATTAACTTTATATTTCATTTTACATTAAGGCACGTTAAATTTTTATTTAATAATTTTAATAAGGCACGTTTGATGAAGTCCTCGAGGTGGGAAAGGAGGATACAGGAAGAAAATAAATGCTATATCAAGGTGCCCGCGCGGCTGGAATTTTTTGGAATTTAAATTCCTTGGGAAAAGTCACGGAAAAGTCATGACATTTTGACATTTTGTTAAAAGTCATGGAATTCATTCAGCCCGATTGTCTGTAATTTGACAGTTTAAAGCTTTAAATGCATTCTTAACTATAAAAAAAACACAACACTATGTCTTATTTGCATCTCTTTGTACATCTTAAATATATTATGTATTTAAATTAAATTAATTTGATTTTATACTTTACATTTTAGCTAGATTGGTTTGACAATATTTATGTCATTATATAAAAGCCATGTTGTGTATTCAGAAATGATTGGCTGGTTACCGAATGTTGTATTGTCTTATTTGCATGTCTTTGTACATCTTAAATATTTCAAATATTTTTTAGCTAAGCACAGTTAATAGGACTGTGTATACTACAAAGAATTAATCTTGACCACTATAATCTTGAATAATACAAAAAAGTTGAAGTTTTAAGTAATTATGAATGACCATAGATATAAATAGATTCCTGAATCAACAAACAATCCATATCTATGTGAATGACATTGTGTACATAAATAAACGTAATCACTAAATTGATTTAGCTTATCAACTGTTCTGTAAACGACGCATATGAGTTTGGAGTTGTGTTATGTTGTGTAAATTTTCGTTTTGTTCTGATTTTATCACCTGGAAAATGTTATAATTTCTGGATTTTTTAAAATAAAATGCGCGGGCACCCTGTATATATATATATATATATATATATATATATAATAGCAATACAATTACCAGATACAATATTGATTTTTAACTTGGTATAAGTATTGTAGTTTATTAAGAAAATTATTAAATAAGTAGGAATCCATTTTTGAGAGGCGAATAGAATGAATAGAATTTTTTTATAGAAGATGCGAATATTTATATATATTTACGAATATTTGGGAAATAAAATTATTAAAGGGAGATTGTTCACATTGTTCATCACAAATTCTTACAAATTAATATTAACAAACAACACAAAAATTATCGTTAAAAGTATTTTTAAAAAGTCTAAATAAGAATTTGTTTTTCTAAATAATTAATTTTTTACAACATTTTTAGAAAATATGTAATACGCTTTAATTTATCTATATATTAATCAATAATTATATTATTGGATCAGAATCTAGTTAATTTCCGGAGTGCGGAGAACGAGTCATAGTATATAAAGTAATTAATGTCTGCTAAATTATTATAGGAAAATGTCTCCGGCTTTTATTATTTAAGCTTGTTGTCCGATTTGTAATCTGCTGACTTTATTTTGAATATAGATTATGATTTTTTATTAACATTATTAATACTAAAATTTGTTACAAAGTTGATGACTTCAACTTTGATGTTGTTTCTTTTCCTTTTCCTGATAGTAATATTACCAATAAAATGTATTATAACAGTTTTTATACTAGTCTAAGTTTGTTAGATTTAGCAAATATTTGAATGCATTTTGATGAATTCCCTCTCAAATGTTTTATCATCTTCGATAAACTTGTTTCTCATGATTTAGAAAAATTATTTTTATTAAAAAATTTAAGTATTTTACCTTATCTTACCCAAATTTAGTAAAACAATACACACACGATACTAGTGATAATAGAAGCATTTTGCTTTTTAAATTTAAATAAATATATATTTTTTTAATTTAAGAACTCCCACTAATCCTAAGATAACCATACCTAACAATCCTTTAACGCTCATATAGTTCCAATTATAATGTACAACTTGAACATGGTTGCACTCAAATGGTTCCTTTTATGTTCATTAACGATCATAAAAAAGTTATTCTCTTCTCCATTAACCTTTAAAAATTCTAATGATAGATTCAATAGCTATTTAAAACATAATTCTTTTTTTCGATAGTAGTTTCTGTATAATAAATGTTCGACCCTGCATATTTTTATAACATTATAATTGTTTATTAATTATAATTAAAACTTACAAATAATATTTCTTTGACAATTCTAACCAACA
Organism: Coelogynopora nodosa; assembly: GCA_034780555.1. Lineage (NCBI taxonomy): Eukaryota > Metazoa > Platyhelminthes > Proseriata > Coelogynoporidae > Coelogynopora > Coelogynopora nodosa. The sequence continues at coordinate 17,243 of JAUZND010015941.1, read as the reverse complement.
GAATGCTAATGAAGTTTTTTATACCTCTGCAATTTAATTGATAATTATAACATCTCATCAAATGATGCTCCTCCTACATCTATTTTTGTTGGTTTTACAAACTATCATATAAATGTGAAATTTGTTTAAATACCAATACCAATTCCATTTTTTTTATTATTTAAATATTTCAGGAAAAGTTAAAGATATATAGTTCTTTTAAACATATTATTTCTTAAATCACAACATATTTCCAATACCGTCTTATTGATATACAACATACCGACTATACAGTATAACAGTTCAAAACCATACTGTAATTTTGTGTACTTTACTTAATCGAACTTTTAAAATTTGATATTGTAGAGTTAGTAAATTTAAACGGTCTGTATATTGTTCACATCATTTTCTTTTAAATAATTTTATTTATTCAATTTTTCTATTATCTGTCAATTATTAACAATAGCCACTATATTATATATGTAAATGCTGGTAACATTTGGTTCAAAATAAGTGATAACATTATCATTTTCTAATGTAAATCCAATTTAAACTTCGTTAAATTCCACTACAGTTTACATGTTTTTTATAACTATGGGAATAGGGATGATGCGCGCACACAAACCGGTAAACTGCCACTGAGGGTCCAAAGTGCCGCACCATTGTTTAGTCACCTTTTCGACTTTTCTTATTGTATACTTAATTAGTTATACATGTTTTTTTATGATACGGTCTGTACAAGGTAATGATTATGATTTTTGGAGTTGGTAGGCTGTCTTTTAAATCTATAAAATTGTCTTTTCATCTTATCACGCCTGGCCTGTATTTAGATTTAAAAAATTAAAAAATATATATTTGTGGTTTGATGATAACACATTCCTTTTGTTTGACCTTTTTGATAATTTCTAGTCTCTTTTTAATTTGTGTTGTGGTGATTTTGAGGAATGTAATCGTATACTCTTGGTATATATTCTAACTATAGCTAAACAGACATTCTGTCATCAATTATGTAATTATATCGATTACTTGATAATGATATAATTCTAATGTCTCAAATATTTGCATGGATTGTGGCAATTATCGTAGCATGACAGAGTCTACACAGAAGTCTTAAACAGAATTAAACAGTTTCTAAAATTCAAAATCACAGTTGTATATTAAAAGTGAGCATTTCACTTATTCTCCAGGTTGTACGAGACAATTATCCGGAAATGTAAATATTGTTTGTAACCCTTATTTTAGATACGATCACCTAAGAAATGATATCTGCGTATGAAAATATTCTTTCTATTATTTATCATACTAACCAACACGATAATTTATGACAATTCAAACTTACATATTGTAATATTGTATTCAAACAATTTTTATCTATCTCTTGATAATTCATAGACTTAATGCAGCTGCTATTCTTTTTTAATTTAATAAAATTAAATAATTTTTAACATAAATTAAATATTATTTCAAAAGCACTAATTTAGTACCTCAATTGAGTGTTATCCTTAGAAATTAGTAATAGATTATTACAATATTGTCATAATCAACAATAAAATATGTTCATTCAAATAGTACATAAATAAATGCACCAAATGAGGGATATACTTAATTAAATACTTAAACTCAGTCAAAACAATATTAAATTAAAATATTTAAACAGATGAGACAAGCTATATTTTATAGACTAGTTCATTGTTCTTTTCCTGTAAAAATACCATATACAAGCTAACGGAAGGCCTATGTTGTATTATAATGTTAATATGACATTGAATACAAATATTTGAAATGTTATTCTTTTTAAATAAATGTAGCGATTCATTGTAGAAACTATGTAAGAAAAACATATAATTATTTATAATAATATATAAAACGAATATACAAATATATATATATTATTATAAATAATTATGTAATTTAACATTTATAAAAAGTGTCGTCAATATAGAAATAATCCTGTTTTTATAATAAATTATCGATGACGTCCAAATTCAATTATAATTTTCAACCTTAAGAATCCTCTGTTCATGGGATTAAAACGAATATTCCAATGCTATACAAATTTGTACGTAATTCTTAGACCCTTTTTGTAAAGACAATAAAAATGAAATCTATGGGAATGAATAATATTACATATTGTTTTGTATAAATCAAAACTAAACTAATTACTTGTCACCGTCAACAAGTGAAGAACTTCTATGCATATGAATTATAAAATCTTATTTTAGTGTTATCTAAGTGAATTATCGTATGCTGGTAAATGATAATAAACTAAAAAGTGAACGCAAAATGTTTTTCTGAGTAGGCAGGTGTGTAAAATTCCTTTTTATTTGAACACAGTTTGAGTTATAGCAGTATACAATACATAAATCCAAATAAATTGTTCATGAATCTTGCATTCATTGAGGGTTCAATAATTGTATGAACCAAGGAATAATTTTAGATTTTATTTATTGAATTTTCTAGTATAACTATAGAGGAACAGATAGATATTTATTTTGGGTCCAATTTACATAGGTGCGCAGCAGACATGTTGCTAACCAGCATCAAAGCATATTCGGTTGATATTATATGACATTAATATTGTTATTTATCGAAGTCTTTTTCATATATATTTTAAGACACAAACAAAACTTCATTTACTTATTGATTAAATTGACGGTTTTCTAATCGGTTCAACACCGCAATAATACTGAGCTTTGTTATATATTTTCAACACATTATTAAGCGGCTGTTATTTATAAACAGTATGTGACCAGTCAACCTTGAAGAATAACGTGGTCTAGACTGAAAGAAAAGATTGATTCAATTTTATTGTAAGTTTTTTTGTTGTTGTTTAAAGAACCACAGTTCGATAGACAAAATAATTATGTTTGTTATTGTGGAACTATATAAACTATTTACGAATAAAGACATCTTACCCCAAACAGACATTCTAAAAGGAATTCTATAATCCTTCCATAAAACTATGATTTTATCCATAGCCTTTGAATTTAACCAAATAATAATAAGTGGTCAATTACGCTCATTTGATGGTGCGTAACATGTTTATTTAGTTAGACCGGATGTACATTGCGCTGGATATGGGAGATTGGAATGCAGTGGGATAAAAGGGACTACTATAGCAACATTACCAATAATGAGGATTCGCCTTCGTAAATGCCAATTTCATCAATCGATTCTAACTGTCACAATAAAAGAAATTGAGAATAAATGAATATAAACTCGGTGCTGTCAGTTTACCTTTTTTGACGATTAAAAAAAATATAAAAATAAACTTCAATTAAAATTCTTGTAGTTAAATAAGGTTTAGCTTTCACTAAGTTTACACCACAATTAAGATTTACTTTATTATATAAGTTGTTTAACTTAGTTAATTCATATACTTTAAGGTTATTTCATTAAGTCTAGTTTAAATTTAAATGACCATATATATATAATGAGACTGTATATATATACAGTCTCAACACTAGTCTGAAAAGGAATGATCTTCACATATCGTAAAAATGCTTCTAAAATAAATAGGGTCTAGAAATGGTAAATTAAATTACCAACATTAATAATCTACGTATTTTCAATTTACACGAAAATTTCATTCTATTCAATCAGCCTGCATACAATAGAAGGATATTTAATTAAATATGTATTATATGAACGGTATACTTAACCAAAAGAATATATTAAAATTTTATTTAAATGTTGATTGAAAATGTATACCATTGTCAAACTCTTAAATTATTGGTAAATATTTATTAACAGTGTACCTACACTTATACTTTTGAGCAATTTTATTCTAGTATTCAAAAAGTGTAATATTTACAGATGCGATCGGTAAATAAAATCGCAGATTAAAAATCAATACAGCTATGAGGAACTTATATATACTCTCGGATATAGAAAAAATATATAATGCAACAAAATGCTTCGTAATTTGAGATCGTCCATAAAAATTATAATCTTTTAAAAAAGGTTGAAATACTTCGTATGTAATACCTGTTATATTACAAGATGAAGTTTTAATTATTTACTAAATTTTAGAATATAATCTTAAATACATTCTATCATTAAAAGATATTGCTGATCAAACAATAAGAAAGTAAGCTTGAGTTAACTTATCGACATTAGATTGCAGAGCCTCATCAAAATCGTAATGAGCCCGCTAAGTTAATATAAGAAACGACACGACCTAATTTGTACCCCAGCCGAGTTGTAATACTCACACGAATATACAATTACAAAGTAAATATTTAGTTAGTATGTTGTTGAGTCTTTTAGATAGGATATTATAAATAATACAGAAATTAAAAATCAAGTAAAATATAATAAGATTGCGCAAAAGCTTAAATATATTTCCGTTATATAAAAAGATGTGACTGCTACAACATAGAAAATATCAAGGAAATATTAGGAGAGCATATTTGATTTTGTATTTACTCAATAACAGTCCAAAAAATTATAACCACATATAGATAGTTTTTTATATGCATCAGCATGACTAGCTGAATGACTGACAGAAAATGATCCGAAAAGACATTATACTAGAACAAGAATCATAAAATAATAGTTTTATCATTTCCGACCTTTACATTATACATTTTTTGCCTAACAAATTTTTTGTTGTTGTTATTTTTACCCTTTTTTAAAATCTCACTTATATTTTCTTAGTTAACTTTAAGAAGACAACTAAATTAAGATAAGTCTGGGCTTTTTAATATAAAAGCAGAATTAGGTCATCTATTATTCACACTAACTGGTAGTGTTACAGTATAGAAGTAGAAGTAGTATATTTCTCACCATTTCTTGATCCTCGGCCAAACAGAGGTCGTACTCGCTCATGGCAACAATGAAGATGATAGCAGTGACACCCTCGAAACAGTGGATCCACTTCTTCCGTTCTGATCTCTGACCACCTACATCAAACATCCTGGAAGCATCAAATAATAGATATTATAAAACCTTCAGTAGTGAAGAACCTTCTTCCTTATTTAAAATGTCGTTTTATAACAGAGAAAAATAGAAGCATACTAATGTTTTATTCGTGGACAGTATATTTCAGCATTCAGCAAGTTCCTTCTTTCAAATATTTTGAAATTCACTTTAACAGTGACCTCAAGTGGAAAAATCTCATTTCAACTACTATGAAACGTGCCTCAAAAACGCTGTATATTTTAAGATGTTTGAAGCAATTTTCTAACAAAAGAGACCTTTTAAGCACTTACAAATCACTAACCCGATCTATTTTGTAATATTGTAACCCATTATTTGTTGGAATTAAACTCAATCAAAAAGAGAAACTTAAAAAAGTGCAACGCCGAGCCAATAGGATTATTTGTGGATCAGATTGCTCTGGATCCTGCCTTCCTGACCTAGACTACAGACGGAATTCACAAAGTATAAGATTGTTGAATAAATGCTTCCGTGATAGACACATCCTTCACTCTATCATTCCTAAATTCGGTCTCAGAAATAAACTTATATTACAACACTGTAAAACCACTAGACAACTTAGGAGTTTTTCTGTTTGTTCCAGTTTTTTATGCAACAACAATATCTTATAAATTTCTATTTTCATTTGCATTAACTATTCTTCTGTCTTACATACCGTATGTACGTTTTTTATATGATATTTTATTTGTATTTGTTCTTTTTGTACCCTGTTAATCTCTCACTGTATGTAAAATTTTAATTTGCAATTTGCACATGTGCCACTCTTTTAACTGCCTCTTTTGTATCTCGATTCCCAATTGATACCAAATATATACGCTTAATTATTATTTATTAATATATGAAAATAACAAAAAATTAACGAGTACGTCCAATAAATACAATTTGTTCTAGTGTCTTTCTATGGAACAAACAAAGCCTAGTAATTAGATATAATGAATTAGTATGCAAGTTAATAATTACTCAAGTACATTTATTGATTTTACCTAATGCGTCATACAATTACAATCTAAGTTCACAGAGTTCAGTGATCAAGGGGTACATTTTCGACTGGATCAATTATAACCAATATATTTGTACGTTTGACCACATTCGCATTAAGACCCATTAAGTTGGGCATTTAATCCATAAACTTAAATGAAATCAAAATTTAACATTTAGAAATTCACTACTAAACGTTGTATTTTGTTTAAGGGGGTAGGGAGGACGGAGGGAGGGTTTAGGAGACCTGTTCTGAAAGTCCTCCTAATATACTACTAACAAGAAAACATTTTGAAACAGTACAAAACAACAAATGTATTATAATTATTTATATATTATTCAACAACCTAAAAAAGGATAATGTAGATAAAATAAAACCTTATAAAGAAAAAAGACATGTCGTGCATATTAAGATGATTACAGACATAATATTGACTTATGTAATAATAATGGGAAGAAAATATCTAAATAATAATAATACGGTTCACATTTATTCGCAAGTCATGCGTAATTAAAATAACAGCTTATGATTCTGCGAGATTTGAATCTCAAATATATATTAAGCAAAGGCGATTACAATAATTTTTGTACAGTATATTGAATTGTGAACAATAAATGTTGAAAATAAGATTCAACGTTTATTATCGAATTAATATTAAAACCACACAACCAGGAGAAAGATAATAAATAAATATAAAATTGGTGGCTTATATCTAAATACAGATAGCAATATATAGCGAATAAATAAAATGTGTATAATACCCTTAAAAATATATGGAGATTTATACAAACAGATTGGTCAAATGTCACTTCATGACAAGGTAAGTCATCGTTTTGTAGAAAGACAATGTTTAACTAATATATCTAAAAATGAAGTGAAAGTGTCTATTTTTGAAATGATATATAGTACAGTAGTCAGTTATTTTAAAAATCAAAAAATATTATAATTAGTATTTAACACACGAATATTATATTGTTAGTATGATATACACACACACATACCGTATGTATAAATTTTCTTCGGTTATGTAACTGCAATGCCAATGGGTGTAATGGGTTATTTGACATAATAGATGAATGCAACAATAACGAAATGTATATTAAAAAGTGAACAAATTCTACTAATAAAGCAGATAAAACAATTTTTTTAATAGTTTCATTTAATTATAAACAATTAATACATACAACAACCATCTGTTATACAAAATAAATGTACATCATATGACTTTGAAATACCTATTGATGTGTCAAATCGTAATGGTCATTTCTAAGTATTTTTCGATCAAAATCGATAGGTCGGTAGGTATATAAAAACGATAAGAAGGTCAATTACGGACCCCATGTCGTGTCAATCTAAAATCCATGATGTGTACTTCATTATAACCGTATAGTATAGCCGAAGGGCGAAAGATAAACAATATAGCAATAATAATATGAATCGCTGAATATTATTACACACGAACAGTATATAAAATACATAATCTCAGCGTCATCTGAGATTCCTGCAATGAAAAGCTAATTGGAAAGAGAATATCAACAACCACTTAGCACACGAAACAGTGAAACAGCATCATTATGAAGACCGCTAATGGACGAGTCGACCACTGACTTAGTTATGGTTAGAAGGGTGTCAACACATGGAATGAAATCAATCGATAAACGAAGAAATTATCAACAAAAAATAATGGTTGTGAAATAATAACACTGAATGGCGCAAGAGTAGGCTAGTGATGACTTTTTCTTGGATTGTAGAATGTAACATAGTTATACTTGTCTTTAGAGTCACTTTGACACCAAGTTGATATTGCTGACTCGAAATCAATTATATATTGAGAATAACCAGGCTCATGTCAAATATTTTAATTTTAGCTCTCCAACTTCCTGATTTTCAAGAAAATCTATAATCCCAGCATTTATTCAACTGTCGACACGCAATTAGACGAAAATAATAAAATGATCGAGAGCCATACAATATTTGATTGAAGTTGCCAAATAGGAACATTAAACATTGTCGAATAGTAGGTAAATGCGGTGTTGTTCTCTGTGACTGTACAACAGAGATATTTCACAGTGGAATAGAAAGCCTATGCTTCTAAAATTTAAAACATCACTGAAGCAATATTAATTCCAATAATTGTTACTATATGTTTGTTATATTTCGATTTTTACAACGAGTTTGCCGATAAATTTATATATTATTTTGCTAAATATTTAGTAGAAATTTCAAATAAAATAAGTTGGAAATTATAATAATGAATATATATTTTTTAAATCCGTCACTGTTAAATTAATAACAAATTTTCTAAGCGTTTGACTATCTTAATATTTCTATTTTTATTTACAACATAATGTTGCTGAATCTTAACCATGTTATTCTCCCGATTATAACATTGTTTTCGAGTTATTATTAAAACCGATTTTTTAAATTTAAATGAATGCCGTTTAATGTCATACGCAGGACATTCACATTATAAAGATATGGTAGAAAATTATATATCACTGGAAATTATGGTCTGTAAGTCCATATTGCCATCGTAAACTAACATAAAACCTGCTGCGTATAGAATAGCAAGTATCGAAACCAAAACTGCACACATACTAATTCATTTATGCCAGTACGCTGTATAAAAGCTTATTTAATAGCAAACATAATAATTAAGTTAACTCTACCCATAATCGTATATTCACTAATTTAAAATACAGTAATCCGATTCTATAAAGAATTTAAATATGATGTAATAATTCCAAACTGAGATAATACATATTGTATGTATCTATAATATTTCACCAGGACTTTACATCATATTATAGTTAAATCTCTAGAAGATAGAATTTAAAGGAACTTAAAACAGCGGAATACGCAGTTAGTTGTAAGCACAGTTGCCTCAGGTAAACCAATACTAACCACTAACATTGTGTATGGCGAGTAAACGTAGGTAGTGGAGAAGAACATGCATGGGTTGACAATCCAGACAGTCTGACCTTGATCCTCACTATAATATGTATTACCACTCACTTGAAGAACACCTTGTTGTAGTAGAAATTGGTCTCGACAATTCCCGTCGTTTTCACCCGAGTCCGCAGAACATCCTGATCCGTTGGAACGTAGTCTGGATGTGCTAGTCGGTCCAAACTGTTGAGATAGCTAGAAATATGATTGAAAAATATTATTAAATAAACAATCTATAAGCTGTAAACGAGTGCGGTTTAATGTAATAAATCAAAAGCAATATTTTAATGAATATAATATATTAGTGAGGTTCAAATCAAACTAAAGTATTGAAAAAATATTGCCTTGATTTTCAGTGAAAAAATAACTTTGCATTTATTTATTGACTTCAATCAATATAAATAGAAAATGATGTTGGAAGAGTCCAATAAGTATTAAGCTAACTGTATTAAATAGAAATATTAGCGTTAATTACAATATTTTGTTACTATATATTAAAGTAACACATAAACAATTGCAATATTATATAATATTATTATATTAAACTATATAAAACTTGGTTGTTCAACAAATTATAAATTGTCGCCTTCAGAGTGCTTAAGTTTGCGTTTAATATTTTGTACACATAAGAAAATTAAAGTATAGGTTACCCAATAAAATTATATAGCCTACTATTAATTATTGTAGTCCATAATATACTACTCCGATAATAATGAAACGCTACTCAGTCACATAACTTCGTTTAAAATATTAGTTTGAACTGAGTTTAAAATATAGGCAATACAATATATTGGCTAGTATGCTGTAAACATAAAACATTTAAATAATGGACTCCACAAATTATATAAATCTTTTAAAATTAATTTAAAGAACATGAGTGAATATCATATTCTTTTACTTAGAGAAATCTCTCTGAAACCATCAGAAAAATAATTTACTAAACAAGTTTTCGTTTAACCAAAATGCATTATGGAAAATTGTAATTATTATTGGAAATACGTAATTCAAATTGTTAAAGCATAATTAAAAATACAAATATTAAATGTCAAGCATGTCATGTAAATAATTCATATTTCATAAGATAGCACCATTAATTTATGTAACATGTATTACATATAACATTATGTTAGCAACAAAAACAGAAAAAGATTAATGAAAAGTAAAGTTGAAGTATTGATATTTTTACCTCTTTATTTAACGGAATTTTCAATTAATAGTATAATTAATATAATGTCAAATTATATCCGGTTAGATAACTGAATTCAAAGTTTCTTAAGTTAACCAAATACTGGAATATGAAATATACTAACAGAAACAATATGGACACCATTGTAAGAAGTGAACTTCCATAGCATTATATACTTATATTATGTATATGTGTGAAACCCAGTGACTCATATACATATTACGTCATGAAAATTCACGGATGATGAGAACATTTAGTTATATTATTATTTTAGTAGCCCAATGTATTCATCATAAAATTATGCAATAGACATATCAACCCAAGAAGGCGTTTTTAAAACAGAATCTTCAATCAACTCAACAATCAAGCAAAGAGGCTGGAAAGTTGTGAAGTATTGTTTTAAAAAAAATAAAGTTTTACTAAATATAAAGATGAAGCCCCTCAAGTATACACTTGATTATATTGTTGAGCAATGAGACCAACTAACAAACAGATAAAGAAAATCATAAATATCTCAGTTAATCAACCTTTGATCAAAATCTTCAGAGTTAATATGGTGTTATTATCAAAATGTATATATATATAAAGCCAAAAGATAACCTATCAGGCAACTGTCAACACAGTTGATGTGACATTATTATATGCATATAGATACAATAACACAGCTTGAAATAATACGCTTAATACAATAGTACGATTTCAATTCTCACGATTTATATATTGTACAGTAACTAAATATTCCAATCAATCGATTAATTAAAGCAAGTTGAATGCTGAAATTAAAGTATGAGTAATTTATCTAGTATTTGTTTCCGTATATATATGTATGGCTTTTGTGTTAGTTAGTTCACGTATTTAATCTGTGTTTATTGCCTATAACTATACCAGAAGACTTCGCCTATTTCTACACTTTTTAAAGGTCCCCTCAAATTCTCTATATAGTATATAATAACGCCATTTTGCCTATATAGTCACATGTTTAACCCCCTACATAATAAAACTTGATCTATTTGCCAGATACATCTTTTTCTCAGACAGCAATTCTTGATTTTTTTCATAAGCCACAGTATTCAATATTTTTAGTATTCTGTCATTATTATGTAACGTTTTAAGAGTGTCTGTATTGTTAAATATATATATATATGTTAGTACATTAATATTTTTACTTATAATACCTCATGGGATACACATATACGTAATGTATTGGAGAAATGTTGTATATCGTCACTTTTGATGGATCCCTTCAGGTCAGGTGAAGTCTACTCTATTTAAATATAATACAATGCCAATATAAGTAGAGAAACGTTTGAAATTGGAACAATAAAAACTTCCAATTGAAACTATTATGCCTGAAAGATTAGTCAATTATATTTTAATAATAATTATAATTAATAGACTACTCTTTTTAGCAAATATACAAGCTATATCTCAGACACTCGATAAAAGTTACACATATTAGACATTAAGTGGTTGCTAATCAATAAGATTATTAAGTAATTGCCGATACAATAATAAATGCCCAGTTTTAATCAACTAGTTTACGCGAGACTAATTACATAATTGCTTCAAGTAAGACAGTAAATGAATATATTAATTCAGTATATAATAGAGACCATAAAAACTACATTATAAATGATTATGAATGACATAATGTTTAAGTAAAGAATGAAAAAGTATGTAAAATTATTCTAATTAAAATCAACTAACTCAATGTAAAATATATTGTACAAATGAGCTTTTACAAAATATGAGACTGTTTAATGACAATGTTTACTATAAAACAATATAGGTTAATAACCAACAACATAAATTCAGAGTCGTGTTTGTTCTATAGAAAATGTGTACTTATATCATTAAAAACAATAAAACAAATTTATTTAGCTGTAGTATCCACAACGATTGGAGTTGGCTTTCATGTAACATTTCATATATTTAAAATAACTAACTCTGATCAGATGTGTCCAAGCTATCCAATGACGGTGGATATTAATAATTATAACGATAATGAAACGTGAAGTCTGATTCCATTTAGACTGCCCAAACCACATTAAATAAATGACCAATATTGGTGGTGACAGAAAGGCATCATTGCGCCGATATCACAGAGGTTTGATCGGCGAACTAACCACGTCCACACCGTATAATAAGTATAATAACATACATCAAACTAACAATATACACACAACACAACAAACGATGAAAATTCTCTATATGACTAAAAGTAAATAAATTTGTATACAACTAAACCAAGCATAATAACATACATATCAACCATTTATGTTGTGTTCTAATAAAGGTAAATTATGTTATGCGGTTTGACTGAATCATATATGCGGTCATAGTTTAACTGGCAGTATTTAATTATACAGAACAGCAAACAAAACGGTACTGTGCCAAGTTGAGTTCATCTTCAAGAGAGTAAGAGATAGAGAGCATCTGATGAGGTGGAATAGACTTTATTTGACAGGGAAATCCCACTACTTTTCAAAATACAATGAGCCAGCAGTGACGGAAATTGCAATGGTGTGCTTTGGAACAAATATGCACCACTATTGTAGCAGCCTAGTGGTGCGAAATCGAAGCAAATTTCACTCATATAAGAATAAGCTGAGTTTAATAAGATGAGTTTGAGAGATAATAAAACAAGGAATTTATTGTGTGTTATTGATTGATTGATAAAACCTTCAATATAGTAATCATAGATTTACAATGATAAGTAATGTAACAACTAGATGAGCGGGAATTCAAAAATAGTGGACCAATTATGTACCCTATATAGTTGTATTGAACTCCAAAATATGAAAGAATTCGTAATAAAAAGAAGTAGCAACCTAAATTGTGTTTCAAATGCTACCAACAAGGTTAGTATTCATATAAAATTTGTGGTTTATAAATACTTTTTTTTAATACACTATAAAATGTTTGATTTTACAAATAATATTTTTAATGAAAAACAATTACCAATAATTAATTAACATATATTTAAAAATATTTAAATTTATTCTTTTTAGGCACAAAAATTATAGAAAAATAATTTATTAAATTCCTATAGAATTGATTAGTGTAATTATTGATTATTATTTGCCGGCTAAAAGTGCAGTCAATATTAAATATATAGAAAAGGGTGTTAACCGGTTATCTAAGTGTAGCTAAAATTAAATATTGATACTAATAAAGATGAACATAAAATAATTCAATAAAAATTATCATCATCATTATTTCTGTATATACAGACAATTATAAAACATACTAGCTGGTTTGCCGAAGAATTGTATATATAGGCTTTATCTATATTACAAACAAATCGCCGGATTAATTTGGGAGAATTTAATGGAATCAATATTGATTCATTACACTATTTTCAATGCGCACTAGCAATCTTTAAATCTGTCAGGCGTTGATCAACATCAGGAAAATTATGAAATCATTCAAACTCTTGTACGCCCAGATTGACTAAAAGAACTAGATATTGAACAGACTGATGGTAAACAACAAAATTAATAGAGTCTTTGTCGTATATAACATTGCCGTTTAAACATTCACAAACATTGCATAGGCACTATATTATATACTTAATAAATAAAATATTTGTCTCTATTAATACAATTAATAGTAGACTACTATTAACTACCTCACTGTATATACTATACATGTACAGTACATATACCACATAATGTTTTAAGGCGGGAGGAATGCATTCTACTGTAAGTAAATTTCATTAATAGAAAATTAAGGCTACAATGAAAGTAGCATTAGCTCCATAATAGAATATGTATTTAATCCAATTTGTAGAATTATAAAAGGAACATCCTATATTATAAAGATAGACATTTTTACAAATTAATAATACTTCAATACGTCGATAGTATCGGGCATTGTTATATGCAAGTAAATATATGGATGGACACAAACAAGAAATTAGTTCAGACATACTAGGCGGCCGAGTCATTCAGCTGATACTCCCGGGACCGCTGGAAGCACTCCTGGACGCCCGGATCGGTCCATAGTCGGCGCATCGAGTTATGCAGCTCCTGCGGGAAACGGCCATCCTCCACCTGACTGGCAAGAGCGAACACGCGACGAGCATCATCCTGCGAAAGAAAGAGAGGACCACAAAAGAGGATAGGTATGGATTAGAAAAATATATAGGAAAATAAATGAAAATGGGAAGGGGCAGCTTTAGGTATGGACAAAATATGTTCTACGAAATTGCGACAACAGTTTGTGTATGCTCTGCATTGTAAACAAATAGATGGACACAGTGACGTCAATAATCAATGTGTTAGTAACAACTTTAGTAATTATCATTCATATATAGCATAATTATTTGGGTGTCTTTCAATCTCTTCAGTTACAGTTATATATGATCTTATTAAGATAGTATTTATACGCCTTCTGGATTTTAGAATCCTTATAATTTGATACACTTCTTTAAATGAAAATTGTATACATTACATCATCCAAGCAACACCATGACTGCAAAATAATGGTAAATATAAATCAATTTGTCGATCAATAAGCTTCATATTTACAATTTATATTATGACAGTAGAATATATTACGTGATTAGGAAACTGGTTGAGCAGAATAAATGAAGTGTATACTGTTTTAATATATAACTAAAAATAATATATTATTTTGTAAGGGCTAACTTGGAAGAATCTCGAACTAATTATCATAGATCTTAAGATTAATTAAAACATTTAAACGAAAAATTTTAGTTTCGACAAAAAATATTTAAAAGCTAATACAAATAAACTTGTTAAATCAAATCCTTTTACTCATGATATTTCTTTTAAATACACCCTTGCAAGAGTACTTGTTATCTCTTTTCATAGTCAAGTGTGCAATATATCTTAGACAAATATATATTTTAGATATAAGAAAAAGATATCTTGAACATTTTACTCAACAGATGCGTTCAACGTGATAACAAACAAATAAAGTAATAACAAATTAAACTAAAAGTGGGTATTTTATTTATCCTAAATTGTTTTTGTTACATATTTCGAAAATGTATTCATTATTAATTAAGGAAAACTCACAAAATTTGTAACATACATAATTTGCCGTAAACTAATATTTTATATATATTATATGAATAACTCTTCTTGATAAAGTTCATAAGAAGAACGAGAACATCCGTAATAAAATCTTCTTTTTTAATTGTCTTTTTCACACAGTTTTTAAAGTTATAATATCCTAATATTTTAAACTTTTATATTGGAATTAACCAACAAGCTAAACAGTAAGTAAAAGTCGTATTAAGTACTGTTTACTAAAGTATCACTAAACAATAATGACAGAAAATTTGTTTTAATTATCTTTTTAATAACTGATTTTATATGATAAAAAATGAACAAATTGAATTTTAACCTGTTGTCCAACTAAATAAAAGCAGTACTAAATGATTACTGATTTTGGGGAATAAACACTCGATTCGATTAAATCAAACACGCCCTACACATAGAAACTTACAACCCTTTCTTCTGCTCGAAAGTTGATCCTCATCTCGCCCATCGCTCGAATAATTGCAATCATACTCTGAACTGTATTGCTCAGCACTACCGGTTTGTACTGCAGAGACTCCTCTCTCGTGTATCCATTTTCATGGATTATCCTGCAGATAGGCAGCACACATCAAATTACTAGTGCAACCATATTTTATTGATATAAACTCATTAACAATAATACCTCGGATAGTAATTATTTAATGCAAATTAGCAACAATAAAAGCAATCTATTCTTTACATAATTTTCACAGTTCCTATCTATTTGAAATCATTTCGCCAGGAGAATCAACCTATTAATAATATAACATGATAAAGTAAATAACTTTATTTCTGTAGAAAATATTACTGTAATTATATAGAAGAAAAAAATTTAAATACTTACAAGTATACCAATCAGACAACGTTAACATATTTAAAAGTTTAGTTTAATAAATAAAATATACAAATATTAAGTGATTAACAGCTTACTTCATCTGTTTCACCAAAGTACTTTTCCCGGATTCTCCAGCTCCTAAATAAAACAGCAAAATTAGAATATTTTTAAAATAATAAAATTTGTTAGTAAAAACAGTAATAAGGTTTTATATAATAGTATATAAATAGTAATATAATAGTATTTAGGTCATAATATATATTAGTAAAAATTGATGTTATGAAATTATGAATACCTACACATTTTTGTATTAATAAATTATATAAATAATGTAGTTATTTACATATAAAATAAAGCATTCTTCATTAAGGATTAACTATGCACTGCAAATAGTTAATCCAAATGCACTAACAAATTGTTTTAATTGTTCATATTGTATACTGACGTTCGAGTATTATATCATTATTTATGTGAGATCATTTCAATATTAAAATATCAATTTAACATTGTCAGCCACTACCAAAAAATAAGTCTTTACATACACAGATAATAGTCTAATTTTTTGGCTACCGGAAACCTTAAAAAATGGTATGTTATAAATAAACAACAACGTAATATAAAATGATGTTGGATAATATTATAATAAACTGCAAAGAAAAGTATTCCTGTTCTGATCACTTTGTCATAATAGTTACCACTGCATAAAACTTGGAACATTTAGAAGCAAAAATTGGACAGTTGTGTATCTCTTATTAAGTAAATTTTAACTTGTATATAAACAAATGATAAAAATCGATAATGGAAGGCCTAGTTATGTATGATATTAAATATGTAGCTAGCCATTAAAATATCTTTATTGATCAAATCTGACAGCAGCTTAGTTCATCATCACACCAGTATATTAGCTCCGGTTGGTAGGGGCAACATATTTACCAGCAAAAAGTATTTTAACTTAAACATCAGCTATAATTAATGCAACTTAATTTTTACTGGTATAGTAAGAACAAATTCGCCATTCTATTTGATGAAATTATCTACCAAAACACTGAAACAACAACCATTTGCTACAGTTTGTATTATATGTAATATAATTGATCATTAAAAAAATTGCAATGTAAATCATTACCCATAGTAAATAGTAACAATGCCATCAAATATCTTGTAAATTTAGGTGTATCAACATTTTTTAATAGTTAACGTTGTATTTCATTAGGAATATTATTGAAAGAAGCATAGATTATTTACATAGATACATTGAGGTAACCGTTTATGGGCCACATAATGTATGTAAGCTAATAACTGTGATAAGTAATTCAGTAATTC
>JAUZND010015930.1:0-15251 GCA_034780555.1 Coelogynopora nodosa | reverse complement strand
ATATATGTAAAGAACTTAAGTATATATGTAAAGAACTTAAGTATATATGTAAAGAACTTAAGTATATATGTAAAGAACTTAAGTATATATGTAAAGAATTTAAGTATATATGTAAAGAACTTAAGTATATATGTAAAGAACTTAAGTATATGTAAAGAACTTAAGTATATATGTAAAGAACTTAAGTATATATGTAAAGAACTTAAGTATATACAAGCTTACTATACATCTATACAAGCTATACTATGCATCGTTGTATAGTAATTACAAAAGCCTATTTTTAGCGGTCAAACTTTATAAGAGTAAAACTTAGTCAAGTAAGCCTGTCTGTCTTATAGATATAAACAGGAAGTGTCTTAGTTAACTGTAGTTGAAGTCGCGCAGGGGAAACCTCTTCTGTTGATCAATATTGTCAGAACGCTGAACACTTGAGGAGAGTAAATGAAGCCTCAGTTCTTCCCCTAGACGTGTACCTACTATATAGTTACAGATGTTTCCCTTGTTTTAGGCAGTAATCACCCCCCAAAATGCCTTGTCATTCCGGCAAGCATGAGTAAAAGCACACTCCTATAATATCCCAATCGCCTTTATATATACTATTTAGGCACACATGCTACACAGCATGTTTTGACCTTGTTGGGAAATAAACGAATGCACATAAAATAATGTTAAAGTCAAGTCACCACCAACGGAAACGCCTTTCAGAAAGATATGGTTAAACTCTAGTAAACGCAACAATTCCAACGGTAGCCATGCTATATCACAATTTGGCAAGCGGACTGCACCAATTAATCAGAGGAGGAAGTAATAGTAAAATAAAATTTCTATACTAATATTTATTAAACAAAAAAAATCAATTATGGGTATTTCCGATAGTTTTCTGTATTATAACTTAGTCTCATAATTGTTACTCATTTGACCTTATAATATGCGCGCCTGATACGTGTTGCATTTATTTATTGTCAATTATCAAGGGAACGTAATTGAATGTGCTTTGAATATAATATATTAAAACGAATAGGATACTTTTTTAATCTATATGTAGTAATATAAATCCAGTTGAGGGTTTAAAAAATTATTTTTATCTTAAATTGAGAGAAAAAAATTAAATAAATATATGTGACAAAGTAACGTGAAAATTGATTAATGCGCGGTTCGCAACCAATGTAAATTGTTACAATCATTATTAGATAGATTGACGTTATATATAAAAATAATTTAATGTGATTGATTAATGATAATTGAAAGAATGTTATAGTAAATAATTAAAATAACATTAATATATAAATGACTCGAAACATTCACAGATTTGACTATTGATTGTGTTATATATATATATTATCTTCATCAGTCGAACCAACTATAACGGTTATTGTAGCGTTGGACAAGTACCCCCCTTCTTTTATTTAAATCGATAGTTTTAATTATATTGATTATAATTGGAGATTATTAAATATTTTTCTAATTT
Organism: Coelogynopora nodosa; assembly: GCA_034780555.1. NCBI lineage: Eukaryota > Metazoa > Platyhelminthes > Proseriata > Coelogynoporidae > Coelogynopora > Coelogynopora nodosa. Next base: position 13,783 of record JAUZND010015930.1, on the reverse strand, counting down.
AAAATCATATTGAATAAATCAAGAACAAACAGAATTTTATATTATTCAATACAGATTGCGACTGTTCGTGTATTAAAACGAAAAGTCGGAATTCATTAATAAAGGTATTAGATACGACACTTAAATACTGATATAGATTGTCCAAAATGATACCAAACCATATTAGTATAATTGTTTAATTTTGAATGATTAATTTAACATTATTTAAAAATAGATTTATTGTACACACAAAAAGTCCATTACTTTCAATTATGTAAATTGAGTCATGAATAATAATTATTGAAACAAAGTTATTAATTTTTATCATAACGTTTGCTGGTTTAAAAAATATCAATTTCGAAACCGTTTAAATTTGCACTTAAATATGATTAATTTACACACTTTTAAATTTTGTACTATACTAGTCTAGTGTTTAACATGAATTACGTGGATGAGGATCATATTATACCGTTGTAATTAATATCAGAAGTGCGTAAGGCAATTTAGTAATTTTATAAGTTTACAATTATCTTACCTATTCTTCTATTACGTTACACTGCGCTTAATTTTTTAAACAAGTTCTACACCAGAGTGGTAGCTCTCGAGGGGGCCAACTACCTTTGTAATGTTTGTAATGCCTGTTTTATGTGCTGAATCGTTTCATGATTGGCGCTTCACGGCATATCGTGATTAATATTATGGTTGATGTCATGTCATGTAATACTATGTATTATGTTTAAATATTTATTAATATTATATAATACATGTCACGTAATACGCATTTAGTATTTTAACTGCTATAGAAAGGCATTTGTCAATTATTTAATTTGCAATTCTACTAAAAGGACTATAAAAAGAAAACTAATTGGAAAGAAGTTATAGTAATCGGTAACGAAGTCTTATTGTTTTTGTTAAAATATAATGACATTAGTTTAGTATTACATAATATGAATTAATGATTTATTACACATTTTCTCTGAAATTGATATTTATAATTAAATTAAGGCTCAAACCTACACATGCTGTTTAACGGGACTATAGCAATAAAGCAATTCTTTCACTCAGTTTAGTTATAAAAAATAACAGAATACCGATAATATATCGGTAATAAGTTGTGTTTATAAAAATGAAAAATACTGGAAAATAAAATTACTAAATAAAAGTTCCAGAAGATATTTGTGCGGTAAATAAAGCAAACTTAAACAAATAAAAAAATTAAAAAATCCGAAAAATACTCGTCACAATGCAACAGGCTTAGAAGAGACACTCGTCACAATGCAACAGACATAGAAAAAATACTCGTCACAATGCAACAGACTTAGAAGAAATACTCGTCACAATGCAACAGGCTTAGAAGAAATACTCGTCACAATGCAACAGGCTTAGAAGAGACACTCGTCACAATGCAACAGGCCTTGAAGAAATACTCGTCACAATGCAACAGGCTTAGAAGAGACACTCGTCACCATGCAACAGGCTTAGAAGAAATACTCGTCACAATGCAACAGGCTTAGAAGAAATACTCGTCACAATGCAACAGGCCTAGAAGAAATACTCGTCACAATGCAGCAGGCTTAGAAGAAGATACGATGGTAAGTCATGTCTGTGGAACATGCTAAGTTGGATCTAAACAAAGGGGGGAAAATCGACATTCAATGTACAGACTAAGTAATAAATTAACCACAGGGCACAGTTTTTCTGTTATGGAGAGAGGCTCAGTAGTTAGGACATCTTAGACATGTTTAAATCGATTGTAAAGAGCGTACAACCATAAAATTTCTCATATAATCAATTAGGAGACTATTTTTTATGATATACTGATTCTTATATTAAGTAAAATCAAAATAATGGCTAATAGTACCAGAAATACCAATATTGTATGGCATATAATGCCGAAAAGCAAACAATTTAAGTCAGAAATACTAATTTCTGGTGTGCAGAGAAAAAAATTGATTTGTTACGGATTCTACCAGATTTGGTTGCATATTAAAACAATTGATTACAATTAAAAGAATTATAATTGAATTATTTCAATATGAATTTCAATTTCAATATGAAGTTTTAATATATAATATTTAATATTTATAAACTCCATAGAACTACTAATTCTCCATAATGTAGGGCTTTTCTATAAATTATATGAGGTAATGATTAACATGGAGTTTGTCAATATTACAATTAATGCAAATTTTATACAACATTTTCTTGTGAAAAATTATGGCATATTAGTGGTGATAATACTTGCCATAACATTTCTATACACATGAAACAAATCAAAATAAAATTATATTGTACAATAAAATCAAATAATTTAGGTACGTTTAAACGAGTTTGTTGTAAAAAGTCATAAAAAGTCAAACGTTTGTATTAATTACTCTTAACGGGGTAATTGTGAAATTTTGATAATTAAAATCGACGAATAAATAACTGATTTTTTTACTATCTCACTTATTCACAATTTTCTATGTGTAATTTTCGATATATGAAACTATAAACTATTTAGTTACAATAATCTAACTAAGAGCAGCACGCCTAACAAATTATTTAGAAAAACATTATGTTTTGAAGGAAAAAACAACACATGTTACAATCAAGTTGAAAAGAAGGTATAACCACTGACAGTTGTTAAGTTATGTACTAGTTTCTCTAATTCTTCACATTACCCTAAATACTTTGAATATCATACATTTGAGAAATATTGTATTATAACAATTTAGTAGAAATTTATTAATAAAGATATTTTTTATAGTAATAAAAATACTGCAATTTATTATCAACTTAACTAATGCCGAACTCTTAAACTCTTACCGTTCCAAAATAATGTTGATTTCAATTAAATTAAATTAAATAAAAACCCCGATAAATCAGGACAAACTAGACACAATCAGAAATGCGGCGATTAGTTAAAAAATTGCCACACTCCGTCAAGACATCCGTATATTTTAGGGGATTTAATTAACTTCGGACTGGACTGTATTCAATAGATGCCAAGGGCATGATAACTGTATCAAAGAAGAACGAAATGATGAAAGTATAATAAGAAAATTCAGTTCAAGAAAAATGAATTCCTACGTTGGTGTGTCTACATAGACTGCATTACATATGAATGCATTCTATAGAGAGGGTACTAACAAGTTGCGCACAGCTGCTATAGGCTATAGAGGTAACTTATTAACATCGCCGCTTGTGGTACAGAGAATAAATCGGTACACGGGAAGGGGGACACTGATTATAATTAGTAGTTGGATAATGCAACGTTATTAGGGGACGACGAAAGAGTTGGCAAGTGGGTTCGTTCCACTCGCGAACATATATAATAGCATTAATCATCGGCATCAGAATACAAAAAGAATAATAGCTGTACAAGTGAGAATACACGAACCTCAAAGTAATTTCGGTCAAGTTGGATAATTCATGAATATATACTCATTATATACTGCGCGCTTTAATATACAGCGAAAAATGTATGCATTTATTTTTGTTTTCTAAAAACACATTACATACGCGAAGTTGTTGTTCAGAAGGAGGAAAACATTTTTTTTTGTGTGCTATATAAATTAAAAAAGCACATGCAAGTCTATAATAATGGCTATAGTAATAAGTCTAAGTAATAATTAAATACTTAACATGAACAAATATGAAATAAAAATGTGCGCATTTCACTATATCGTATTATATGTGGCTCAGCTATATATACAATACAGCTATTACATAAACATGTTACATATATAGGAAAACTAAAGAAATGTAATAACAACTACAAATGATACACATACAATTTTTCTAACAAATTAGTGCACAACATTTTAACGTACACCTAAACTATATTTATCGATTTTGTTTAGAGATTATGCAACATATTTGTTTAGATAAAGTGTATATTTGTAGTTTAGAAAATGATATATATATATATGTGTAGGCCTATACGTATATATATAAATAACTACATAAAACAAACGTATTTATTGTCGAAGAACATTTTTTAAATTTAAGAAGGATACATTTTTTCTTCGGTGAAAATGGATACATTTTACCCAGAAAATGAAAACATATACAATGAGCATCTGTTACTTGGAAGTTGGATATCTCCTCAAGTTAATCTATGAAATAGATTTTTTTTCTTTTTCTAATAATTTCGAAGATATTGATTTCTTTCGAAACAGAAAAGCTTTCGTAAATACATACTACATACAATATGCGCATAGCCTGCTTGTAATTCAGAACGGAGAAGTTACTTTTAATTGCTTGCTTGTATATCTGTACAATATATACGAAATACCCATTAAAAATTATCATAGTTAATAAATAACACATGTTCCGCCAATATAGTCCATTCTTTCACTAGACACACAGAAAAGAAAGGTCCAACGAACCCGATGAATATTTTCTATCCTATAAGCTTACTAATTTATTCTAATTGTAGTTTTATCCTTATAATTAACTTCCTTCAAGGGTGTATATAGGAAGCTATATTTCAACATTGGTCCGTCAAAGTTCCGAAATTGCACCCTTCTCCAATTTATGAAATTGTATTATGTTTAAAATTTTAATCCTTGTATTATTTATTGTAACTTTCAAATATGTACGAACAATGTATTGAATTCGAAAAGATATAAATATACCAGGCCTATTAGACGGCATATTATACGAATAAATAAATTCAGCATTAAAAGAAACTTTAAAGTAAAATTTACCAAGGAACCGGAGATTATGCTCACTACGACGCTTCACAGACTGATTACCAGTATCATTTAAATCAATATCATCAAGTCTTGCTTTTTATCTAAATTGAGATTCATGGCAAGTTTAAAACGAGTCAAGTGTATTACGATTCTCATCAGGTATGTGATTTAATTCGTCTCAATGCATAAAAAAATAATTTGCTCACATGACAAAACTAAAAAAAATGTGTCAATCAGATAATTTCACTTAAGAATGTTTTCTGGGTTCTGGTAAAATATTCTCAGATATTAAAAGATGTTCACCAAAGTTTTCCAGGAGAAACATAATAAAATTCCGTAATATTTTGTAACAATGTTGAAGTGTCCGTTGTGCGATTTGGAGATTGGCAACTTTAATGTGTAATATTTAATTGTTTTAATAGATTTGATATCCGCGTTGATCAATTACTTCAAAGTACAATCGTCAAAAATGATCGCTTATGTAGGTTGGATCAGGATGAGTTGCATCTCCAGTCCCAATTCTAAAACGAATATAACTTTTTCCATTGGAGGTTGGACTGGTTCATTAGTGTTGGCATGTTCACCAGATCTTGGTAAGGGGGGAGGTGCCCTCTAATATACAAATCAGCCGGGTGTTTGCGAAAATATTATTGTCGAAAAAAGTGTCATGCCCGATCTTCTACTGGCCTACTTTTCCATGCACAAATAATTATATTTTAGCGCTAGCATAGAATAAAATCAATTTAGCCGCCCCTTACAGGTTCGGCACGGGTTGGCGCCTTGGACATGGCGTCATAATATATGGTAGATTTTCCATTGCACTGGGTATAACTTACATGCATAAAAATACTCTTATATTTTAGGTGTTAGGTATAATTAATCGTACTGAATATATATTGTAATATATATTTATTATAATATTATTATATATATAACAATATTGTTATTTCCTTTGATAAATTCGTTTATACAGTAAACTTTGATTATGTAATTAATAAATAAGCGGTTATTGAAAAAAAATTAATGTATCATTAGAACTATTAAAAAAATGTATCCATTCGTTTTGATATGTGTAAATAGCTCCTTTTCTAAAATTATATTTAGTAAATAGCTCCCCTGCAAAATTATTAGTACTGTCAGAACTCTTCCTATTTATACTTTGATAAAGAAAGCAAAGTATAAATCGTAACTGTAGAATTAAAATAAAGTGAATGCATTCAAAAGGTATGTATGTGTAGCAATAATCATTGTTGCTAAAATTCAATTCGAATAAATGAGAAATAGATAGCTAGTTCATATGGAAACTCAGAAATGTAACGTACAATATTGAATAATTTTAATCAATACAACATTATCGTACTTTAGAATATTCATTTTAAACGCTGCATATGATTCATGTGAGCACTGACTTACACAGTATTCACTGTATCCGACAATGGCGGCCTTTCTAAAAATTGTCTTCGATTTCAAATTAGGGGGTCTGTTATGATAATGTACAACATCACAGAAATATAAAATACTTAAATTTAATTTTTAAATAATATAGTTGGTGTGGCGTTGTCGCACAAAGCCGAAAAATGCCAGATTTTTGAAAACACATTTTCATTGAAATTCTACACTATATATACATACAGTATACTGCATACGAACCGGCCAGTTGCGGAGGTAAATCTATAACTATTATTATATCGATGTATAATGGGTTGCTTCCTAGATAATATATATCGTCTATAGTGACAGACATTTCTCACTCAGTTTGCATATTATCAGCATAGAATACGTTTAAGAACAAGTTGACAGATAAACAAGCCCATTGAGATGTAATAACAAATAATTGATTAATTTACTATAGTAGCCTATATGCATATGCCATAATATCACGTTCTATACCAACCTTTGGTCGAGTAAGGTGTATATATATATTTGTATATCAGCAAGAAAATAAAATAAATAAAATGAGCACAAATTGTTAAAAAGGGTAACTAACCAACCAACAAACCAACCAGCCACAGTTGTCAATTCAATACCGAAGAACATAAAAACCAGTACTTATAGGCAGCAACACAAAACAAATGTTTTCGCGTATTGATTCTATATAATTAAAACGATTCTTTACTCTATGAGTGAATTACTAATCAGCAGAACGCAGCAAAAATCCATGTCAAGGAGCAATTACTAAAACGTTTACTGTTTCAGGTTAAATCGTGAATGTTTCTAGAACATTAAACCCAACGGATATAAATTACTAAAACCGAATCTGATATATTTATGTATGTAAATATCTGTAGAATAGAGGAGAGATATAAAACTACATTAATATGTGTCAATTTTACAGGATAATTCCGAATCAATGCAGATTTTTTAGACATATATATATATATATAGGTTGAACGTTGTCATTCACTTTTCGTTGCAACTTGGACTCCATCTCAATAATCAGGAGAAAATATGAAAATATATATACGAAGCCTACGCTTCTATAGTAGTTGTCTGAGAGTGTGAGATGCAATGCGAGGAGAGTCCCACTGGATGGATTGCTTCGTTATTTGATCGATTGAGAGACCAACTTACCAACTCCACTATACACTAGTCTATGCATATACATCAACGGTCTTGACTGTATTGTCGGCGATGACAGGATGAGGGGGGAAGCAAGCGAAAGCTCGGCTATTACCTCTGAGTTGACTTTGGTGAAGAGTTTTTTTTTTCAACTTCTAATTTCTTACCTCGCCTCGCAATTAGGTCATTTCTACCAGAATGAGCAAGCAATCTCATTTAAAACGGGGGATCACTCCTAAATCCCCGATGATGTGATATATAGATGCAGTCTCCTCCGATTTGAGAATAAGAATTTGAACAAGATGCTGACTGAGGACAGCCTAAAGACAGTTGTCATGACAGATCGTGTACAGACAACCCAAACGAAGGGTCGACGTCCACCTTCAGATTTTACACTAAATAAATCGACCATGGGGTTTTATGTCTATATAACCTGCCGTCAAGCAATAATTTAAATAGCTCAGCTATTTTGGGAAATCATAAATTAATAGAGCTCGCGATGTAATTATGCGGAAGTCTTGAGGCGGCTGTATCTCTGAAGGTAATTGATGGAGATGTGACCTCGAGCCAGACAATACACAGTCAAGGAAATAAACACTAATGTTCTTTATGGGAAATCTCGTTTATTTACTAACATTAAAATTCCTTCTAGAAGAAACAGTAGGGGGAAATATATTGATTATGTATGAATATTAATATAATCCTGCTGTGCATAGATTTATTATAGAATTTGTAATCAACCGTTTTTCGACTTTGGTAGTATAGAAATACACTGTGGTATATATACATATGTATAATATTAATTATGTTCCGCTTTCGTTCCAGTTACCACAGGAGTCATTCTGTACGGCGTTATTCACCTCTTTCGTTTATTGGCATAATTAAACCATATACAGGACACAAATACCTGTCCCGAAAACACAGAATAAACCTAATGTAAAAAAACATAAATGGGTAACACGATAAGACCGATAACCTTAGAAATGAGGCGCCGCCGTATTAATAACGTGATAGTATGGAATCAAAACTTATAGCGTAAGAATGGATGTATATACAGTATTATTCGCAACAAAAAGAATGCAAAATATTACCAAATAACAGTGATTAAAATTTATTACAAAATGATATTAGCTTCAGATAAATTTCCTAGCTAAATTGAAACGAACGTAGTTTCCGAATCCGATTTTATTTAATTTACATGATTTTACATAATTTTGTTTTTGAAATAATTTCTTCCTAAAATTATCACCTGTCATTATGTTCCGTTCACAACATGTTTGCGCATATACATATATATTTTTAAACCACGACACAGTTATCTAAAAAGCGTATTATAACAAAGGTTAATAAAAGTATTAATATGATTATGACATATATGACATGTAGGTCGCAAATCAATATAAGTAAACTGTTACAGCATATAGCATTGTTTTAATTTATTAAATTTAGTTAAATTAAACTTTTTATACTAATAGAAATATATAGTGTAATAAGTAATATCATATACGATATAGTGTCATATGTAAAGCTTAATATGTTATTTGATTATATTATAAAAATTATAATAAAATAATTCCACTTGAAAAAGTGCATTTCTACTAAAAATAAATTAAAATTTTTTTTCTGACGTGATAACATTATTTAATGATCTAAAATTGAACAGTGTATAACAAAGTATTTATTCAACTAAACATGTTATGAAATATTTTGTATCGATATACTATTTTTGTATACATTTTGATCGCATGCATAAGAAATACAGGTGGTGTACCTATTTAACTTTAGCATCGATGCAAACAGATATATCTAGAAACGATGTCGTTTAAATTGATCCATTATACCTTATACAGTTACACATAACATGTTTTTCTAATCACCTAAAGAGGTTCATATTATTTAACAACTCACCAGAACTTCTGCAACACTTTATTTCCGCTTCGCCCACCGACTCCGCCACACGAACCTCCTTCGTCTCGAAGTGGAAGATGCCGCAGTGGTCGTCGTCCAGCACCATTATGGTGGCCGTGCTGGGATTGGACAGTTGCACGCCGCACTCGACCCCATTGCCGATCCTCTCCCCTGACTGCCCGGTCACCTGCAGGTTGCGCAGGCGCACGTAGAAGTGTTCATCCTCCTCGAAGATGTCGTCGTCGATTATGGTCACTGGGATCTGACGGTGCGTCTCACCCGACCGGAACGTGACCGACCCGATTGAGTACTCATAGTCCTCACCGGAATTGGCGGTGCCGTCCTCCGTCTCGTAGTCCACCTTGACAACGGTGTTCAGGTTTCCGCCCTGCCGGGAGATGGTCACGTTGAAGGTGCCCACATTCTCCATCACCGTGTAGTGGCCAGGATCGAAAAATATGCGCTGGATTCGATCGTCAATGTGGGACACGATTAGCACCTCTTCCTCCGGGAGAACGGTTGCCACCTTCGATTTCTTGATGACGTTGCCACTGCCGGTGAGCTGACGAGTCGCCTGCATGCGATAATACGCTCGTGACTTTGGTCCCTTGTTGAGCACCTCCATCTGAGCCATCTCTTCCAGCTGCTTGGGCTCAATGTTGGGCATGCGCTTTCGGATGTCACGAATGATGTCGATGTATTCCATGCGGTGTTTTTCAAACTCTTTGATGTCGTCCTCTTGGTCGGAGGTGGCGCCGTCCTGGAAGGCCACATCATCGGTGTGGTTCTGTCCATGCTGCATCTCCAAGTCGGTGCCGGGACCATCCGGGATTGGAGCGGAGTAGGATTTCTTGCCAGTGCCCTTGTATTTTTTGCGGAGAAATCGCTTGAAGAAGATTTTTGTGTCGGCAATGTAGGCGGTGATGACGGTGAGTGGAAAAAAAGAAAAAGTGAGGAGCCCTTCCCAAATCTCAATCTCATTTGCGGAAATGACGGTGACAATGAGGGCTAGCCAGAGGTACGCAAATACACTCCACGTTGCAGTGATGAAAAATACTGTGAGATGTTTAATGCGCCGAAGTTGGCCATCTGGAATCACTAGTACACAGATTCCGATAATTATAAAAAGATTGAATGCTGCAGATCCTACAATCGTTCCAGGCCCGAGTTCTCCAGCCTCGAAGTTTTTGCCACAAGTCTCTATAATGGAAAGCAGGATTTCTGGAGCCGAGCTGCCCAGGGCCATCAATGTCAGATTGGATACTGTCTCGTTCCAAATGCGTACAGATACTACTTGCTTTTCTCCATTTTTCATCTTGACAGTTATTTCCTTCTCTTGTGAAGTGATTACCTCTATAGAGGACATAAAGCGGTCCGCAATGATAGAGACGCCGAGAAACATGTACATCAGGGCGACCAAGTAAACAGTTGCACGAGCTATTTTGTCCCCAACAGTTGTTTCATTATTATTCGTACCCCACATAGGTAGGATTAAACCGTCAGAACAGTCAGTTTTGTTTTTATCAAAGCAGATACCATTTTTCATAACACGAGCTTCAACTGTGGTCGGGAAACTTCCTAAATTGCAAACAAATGCCACTACTATTAGCAGTACATCTAACATTGTTACGATAATTAAGAAAGTTTATAAATCGAAAAGGTATAAAATGCGTTATTTTTCAGTTTTGAATCACACACTGGTGTTATTAGACGTTAGTGTTACGCGTCGGAGCATTGTAATAGATGAGTAGTCGAATCGTATTAATATTACACGAGATATTATCTTTGTGAACGATTATCTTTGCATTCATATTTGTAGTAAGGCTATTTAACAAGTGTCAACGTATAAATCAGGCGGATAATAGTATACAAGTAGGGTGTTGACCTTCACCTCCCATGTTGTACTGCTATGGCACACGAATAATACAAGATTAATGCTGTGTAATGTTTAATAATCTGGCACAGATACTAAATATTCTGAGAATACAAGTAGACTTTCCTCACACGGTGAAAGATAACTTTCTGATTAAGTTGGGAAAGTACTCAAACAGGCACTCTTTTTATTTGCCCAAAACAGTGATTCGTTTAGATCCCACTTCCAAAAGTGTCAAAAGAGCCGTTCTGATTGGTCGACAATTATAGGATCATTAAAACCTGGTTAAGAGTACAACGGCTGAGCTACCTTCTCCCTCATTTAGTCGAACTGGTTATTTTTTACAAAACTATCAACATTTGCACAGTACTACTTTGTAGTAGAATAGAAAAAAACACTTTAAACATGATTAAAAGCAGTTAAATATTTGAAATAAATGAATTCATATAGACTGAGATATCTAGAGGCAGTTAACTATATAACTACTGGCATACTGGCATACTGTATCTAATCTATAATAGTTAGGCTAACTGAAAATAACCGGAAATAATGCCTTGCTTGACGCGAGGGTTGCTTTAATTTCCTATTTTTAATTATACCAATTTATAAATGAATTAATAGTTACACAACGAAGTATCAGTATAGAACTGCCAAAATAATAAAACCTTGTCAACCGAAGGAGGTTAAAGTAAGCATAACAAAGAATAACTTTCACTGTGAACAATTTTCTGATCAGAAATTGAAATGACACGACATATTTTTTATATTTATCTGTCTTTTATAATAAATAAATAAATAAATAAATAAATAAATCAATAGCCATTGTGTATTGTGTCGGTAATGACGTCTTAAATATATACATATATATATATATACAAAAAATTAAAATCTTTTTATTTCAATAATAACAGATGCCATTCAGCTTTTTATATTGTTATGTAACAATGTTGGTATACTGCATGTTTAATAATGTGATAACTTTAAGCGAAATTGTTTTGATATTTTGAAGGAATAGCCGAAAAAACTAAAGTACTTATAACATGTACACTTTTAAAATATATTTTTGGGATGAGAGAAGAAGTAGGTATTGGGTGTCCTATACAAAACAGTTCTATATACTGTGCATAATTAATACGATATCCCTTGGTATTTATTATATAAAGTTTAGGGAGTAATTGATAACGACATTTTGGTGTAATAGTCCATTATCAGTAAAAAAAAGCAAATGCAAACATTTAATAATTGAAATTATTGAAGTATGTTAATCTTTTTTAATTGATTAATTGATTTAATTGATTCTAAAAAAAAAACTTTAGTATACAAAAAAGGACGTAATTTTATCATAAAAGCTATATAGCCAGAAATTTTTTTTCGATATTTCCTTTTATTTATATATGTTTATTTTCTAATTTTTTTTTAGAATATAAATAAAACTATTATTTGGAGTTCTTGTATACAATCGGTTAAAATAATTATTAAATTGATTAATTTAAAATAAGTACAGGGTGATTAAAAATTATCTATACACTTGTAGGATTAAAAATATGAAATAAATCGCCATCTGAGCCCCATCTGAGCCCTATCTGAGCAATAACAGTCAGAAAATCACGTATAACTACTTTTTGGAAACATAGTAACTATCGCAGACGTTCATTCGCATTTTTTAAATATTTGTCTGCAGAAATTGCTCAGTGGTGTGTTCTTTAAATTGGATGACTTTATCCCTATATTATCAGTATTTAACCATATTAGATATAAAATAAAAAAACTAACAATTAAAAAAGATTGGCATTTTATAGAGGACAAAAGTGTCCTGTGCTCCTATAAACAGATTTTATTACGTAACTTAATTAAATATCTTTAAATTGGGGTACTACTACTTCATGGTGTATACAGAGCAGCGGTTGAATCCACTGATGAACTATAATGGTGTTTTCTGAATGGATGCTCACATTTGCCTAATATTTGTTATGTAAGAGACTAACTTGCAGCCTTTCAAATTGTTCCGGATGGAAACCTTGTCGAACATATGCAACATCTTGCATGATGCCACTAAATCTTCATACCTATCAGGGCTGCCGTGATCTGTAATATATGCCATCTGAGGCTGCAAAATATTTGGTTTGCATGAGATTCTGGCAAATATTATTGCTACAATATATACAATTTACTGTGTAAGAGATGATGTACACTTCTGAGAGCACATCGTATTGTCTTTTATGGAAAATCTGAGACTAAGTGTCAAACATTTCTAGTGCATAGCAGGACATTACAATGTGAATATAACCATTGTAAAAACTGTCAGGATGAACAAGATACGCTGAGAATATAACTCTACTTTTGATACTGCTATTTGCAAATGGAAAAGAAAAGCTAAAACCTGATGATGTGGTCCTATAGCACAATCAATCCAAAGGAAGCAATGATGCAGATGATGGACGTGTTCGCTCGAACAATGTCAAGTTTACACGTTGGCAGGTAATGTTTTCCAGTAACATCTTGAATTTTAGTATTCTGTACACCATAGTAAGTGGTTCATTCAATTTTTGATTCGCAATTGAACAACAGGAAATTACGACGTCGCTACCTCTATAACTTGGGACTGTAAAACGCTCTACTGCGGGACCATATAGAACATTAGCAGCCAGCTACCGCGGGACAATATAGAACATTACCAGCCAGCTACTGCGGGACCATATAGTACATTACCAGCCAGCTACTGCGGGACGATATAGAACATTACCAGCCAGCTACTGCAGGACCATATCGAACATTACCAGCC
>JAUZND010015919.1:0-27251 GCA_034780555.1 Coelogynopora nodosa | reverse complement strand
TAGAAGTACTCGGTCTTTGATTTTCAAATAAAAACTTATTGTATGTTATTTCTGTCATTTTTATATTTTTGTGATATGTTCTTTGATCTCGCCGTTGTTTTGTTTGTAGCTTTTTTTCTGAGATGCAGCTAAATTTTTCCAATTATTCTCTCGTTTCTTATAAGGCTTTCTATTTTCAACATTGCTTTCTCCTGCTCTTAAACGTTGCATCCTTTCCTTTGCTTTTCTGCGCTCCTCTAACAATATGTTTTCATCTCATTTAGTTCTCATTCTTGTCATTCTATCTTTTGTATTTTCATTCAGTTTAGATTTTTTATGAGGTAACGGTGGCATATTAGATACGTTAAGTAATTTTCGCGTTCGCTTTCTATCTGGGTAGCGATTTGGCATTGTGTATCTAAAAAAATAAAGGCAAAAAAGAATATATAAATATCAACACAATATGTGTCGCATTTGTTCGTTACATAAATTATATCATTATCTTGAAATAAAACTAGATTTATTTTTTTAAACATTAATAAGTTGAACAGAATAAAGTATCAAATATTATGGTATAACATTTAATGTAATTGAAAGGTATTTTTATGTAACGAACAAATACGACACATTTAGACCAATTTTCAAATATTTGAACTAATAAAAATATGAGTAAATAAAATTTCATATAAATACTATTTATATTTTTAGTACAAAGATATAAATAAACGCTGATACAACTAATCCAATTGGAATATTTTTGGCCTCTCTATAGCTATTAGAATATGTAACGAACGAATACGACACTTTAGAATGTCATTCAATGATTGAGCCAGTAAAACATATTAATATAATTCAATGTTAACAGTTTTAAATTTAATGAAAATGCCACATATTTTAATTTATATAACCACAATAATATAAAGGATTTTTTTTTATTATCATGATTAAATTAAATAAATGTTTTTAAAAAATCGAATTTTAGTAAACAATGAAAATAAGCAATATTTTAAAACTAAACAGCACGACCATTGATCAATACTAAATAGTATTATTCTAAAATTATTTTATCGACAACACATTTAAGTATAATAAAAATTGAGATAAACAATTGCATGTATTATATTTTTTTAATAATAAACATTTATACTTGAGCGTACACTAAATAATCAAAAAATAAAATAAAAATCACTTACTTGTGTGTGTACAGAGAGGCTAAGAATGGGGTAATGAAGTATACAGATGCATTATATTATATATAAAACTATTATTTGGTTTGGAAAAACCAAAATCTAAAAATAGAATGACGCATTAATCAATTATAAATACCAATGGGTAACGAACAAATATGACAGACAAAATTAACGTTATTGTGAGACAAGCCCATAAATACATGAAACTACTGGGTCCTCTTGAAATTTATAAAGTGTGCATATGGCAGAACATGAAAGGGGTAAATTGTTCTTTTATTTAACTTTACCTAACAGATTTTTTGAGATATTTTTTATTGATTGCGCTACCGCATGCGGTTGCTTCGATATGCTGATTTTATTTATTTGAAATGATATCTATACAATATACTTTAAATGACATTCAGTTATTATATATCTTTATATATACGACGGTACATTTATAAACAAATGTAGATGTGAACAAGCACTGTAACCGTTTCAATATAGGAAATTAAATAAGGTTGTCATAATGCCATGGTAAGTTATAAAGTTATCAAAATAAATAGGTACATTAAGTGATATAAAAGTTACAAGCACTTACATTTTTTATGTTAAATACCTATTGATAACTTTTTTTTAAATTTTATATTATTTTAACCTTCACCGGTAAATACGTGCGTAGGATTATAAAATAAACTCTATATTTCAAAATAAGTATTTTGTCACTATAACAGCCTAAAACCTTACAATCAGAATACTGTAACATTCTTTGTCAAGCGCAACAAAAATCAAAAGTGTCCACAATAAATAGTTTGTTTTATAAAGTCATATTTCGCATGCTGAAAATATTTATGTATTCAAAATAAAGACGTTAAATAAAGATGTTAAAATTCATGATGAGACATACAGATTATCAATCTTAAAAAGATATTAAAATTCACAACAATAATAAAACATAAAAATTTATTCGAGCTTTCAGTTTTCTTAGACTGGAATATATGGATATATAATGGTAATACAAATGTTAATAAGGTAGTTAGTTCATGAAGATAGAGAATAAAATAGTAGGTTATGCCGATATACGAATTTATTAAGTAGCATAAAAGATAATAATTTGGTTAAATCATAGATCATTTTAATGTAATCGTTAGGTAATAAAATGCAATTTGATAATTCAATAATTGATTTAAAAAGATGTAGAACAGCATCTTTTTTAATAAATCTACCACAATGTTCTGTTTAGCTGAGCTAGAATCAGGAGGGTGCGTTGTGTGTGTTCATTGTGCGTGACAGCAATTGCATGACTACATTCTTTTACCGTATATACACTTCCAGTACCGTTTGACTTATTTTTATTTTCGCAGTTTATATAAAATAGATAAATTATCCACTCTTAAACACTATTGCCCTCCTCGCTTACTGGGTACAAAATATATTGCTCTCTACATAACTTGACTTACAAACCGTTTGTACGAATACATTATTCTTATTATCGTCAAATGAGCTAGTTATCGCCGAATGAGACGATGACAAGTTATAACATAACAGATAGTGACCATTCTTGTTATCGCTCCTGCGTTCTCTTAGATATAATAAGCTCATTAAGACAACGATCAGAGTGAGATACAATTACTTCTCATTCCTACCAAGTGAACATTACTTGTTTCTTATTTCATTTAATTACGTTATGTGTATTAAAGAATCAATTAATTAGCTTATTTATGAGATGATTAGTAGTCATGTCCATGGTCAGTATAAATAAATCGTATAAATAAATGATCTCACAAGCCAGGTGGGTTTGTCAGACTCTCGACTCAGCCATGAGACGATAACTATTACTTATTGTAGTAAGTATATTAGATTATCCTTTCAAATAAATATAACATAATACCAATATAAATGTATGCAATTGAATAAATGATGTGTCAAAAGGACGGTTCAAATAGTATTATATACGTACACTATTCAGATATTAGGCCTACATGAAAGAATCATGAAAGCATGCATTCCAGACTTGCCCATGAGCCAACCATGTAATTTTTTACTTTGTCTGAACGTATAGAATTAATAATTGTATATAGGCCTACATGCAATGGACAAATTGAATCGAAAAATACAATACATTTAGTGCGGTAATCTTCAAACAATCAGATCAAAGCTCAGATGGTGAAATGATGAAATATATCTACGTCATCTAACTACCTATCCAATTAGAGAAAAAAATCCTCATTTGTGCTTCGGGTGTATTACGAAAATTCTTCATACACACTACGGGTGTTCTAATAATCATTTCCTATATATAGCGTTATGTTCGTTGTAGTTAACTCTATAGAACAAAAAATATAACCATGAATCCACAGTGGATTCATCCGGCTTTCGAACTCAAATGTGTCGTGAATCCACAGTGGATTCATTCAGATTTAAAGGGTTAGATGGCGTCACTGCTGATCTAACATTATAGAAGTCGGGGTGGTAATAAGGTGTTTAAGTTATCGCCTGTGAAAAGGGTAGCCAACCCGATGATGCTTGCGATGGTGATGGTGGATTCTGAGAATTCACTTGCGCATTCTGAGAAAAGCGCGGATCATACTAATTTTTCAGTGAATTCAGCGGGATAGATGGCGACGACTGTGATGGTGTTGAGTCTTGCTGTGTGTTTTACACTATCAAGTGTTAACCTCCATTACGATATACGTATTTGGGACACATTGTCGGTTAAAACGAAATAAGAGTAAACGAGAAAGAGGTCTTCTCTCGTCGCCGACTGACGAAAAAGTGAGCTCCCAGCTCTGTGCAATTACTTTTATACAGCGGCAATTCTGTCAAGTTAGCAAGTCTATTCTGAGTGGAAAGAAGTATTAAGCACCCTTCCAATTGAAAAATTAATTTCTTATGGAATTCCCTAATCGATTGGATAACCCCAAATTTTGAATCCCAGCCAACGATTTACGGGGGCAACGACCTTGACCTACTTAAAATCGATCGAAAAAAATTTAAATATGGGTACGGACACGGGGGAGTATTTCAGTTTCGGAGGGGTGACGTAGATATACACATTCTATAGTATTCTATAATAATTACAATTTACCATGTAAACCTCGTTTAAATTATAAATCTTAGAGATTTCCATACTGAACCGTTGGAAAGCTCATTGAAATGGATAGGATTGTCTAGAAGCGAAATCACCCACCTAAACCATGTAATGTAACGTCAACAGACCGTGATATTAGGGAGTGTTTGTTAGCCTCAATTTGATTGGACGATAGCTACACACAATATCTATCGATTATGAAAGCTGAATAAATTACTCATTCGTTTCGCGAATATTTTCGCTAATATTTTCGACGTATATTCATGAACATAACATGTTTTACCTTATAATATATATGAAAGAAAACAACCCACCAATGATTCAGGAGCAGCACGAGATTTACAACCATAACCAACACAACAACAAGATTTCAGCATTTTCACGCATGCACGCTTAATCTTTTTGCCCCTATTGAAAAGGACGGCTGTTGCCACGTATTTGAACAAAGCGCGCTTCTAGACTTTTTATCCATTTCAATTGTATAAAAAAGTATTAAAAAATTGCATTCTCTATCAACACGAAAATCCTATGTGGTTCTAATTATATTTACTATGAATTGTTTTCCATATATCAGTAAGTTTATTCCTTATATATATATATATATATGTGTTCATAATTGTCGTTCAAATTAACGCAAACATAATATTACATTTTTATTTATTGAACATTGTAAGACTTATAGGAAATAGTCTTTGTTATCTTTTTATTTTTATCTTCTTTAATGACTAAATGATCCATTTAAATAGCATAAATGAGCTTTATATTACATACCATAACTATAATTAAAAAGGCTTCGCATAGGCCAGGATACACTAGACTAAAAACACAGTAAAACATTATATGGGAACTAAAGATTGCTGGATTAGCCTTTAATGTATTTTTAAAGTTGTTTTTTTAGTCAATATGTTAATATATTGAAGTATTTAATATTAATTAATTTTCACATATAGCTTGTGATTACTAAATCCATACAATATGTTTATGAATCCATGTATATGAAACAGAAGTTGTTATTTGGTGTAGAGGTTCAATACATTCTGCATATTTTTTTCATTAAATATTTCCTATTATATGTATAAGTTTGTTATAATAATAATCAGTCAATAATGCTGGAATAACCTTAAATACATTATATTATATACTGTGTTGTTCTATAAATAGCTTTTGGTATTTTTCCGACGAACCGTATCCAATGTTTGCAAGCTTCTTTTCATCTCTCATTAAATGTGTAGTACATCAATAGACAATATTATGCGTACCCTAGTATTGATTCTTACGTCGATTTCAAGTATTTACGCATTCTTATAATAGTTAGCCGTAGCATATTTGTAAAGCCATAGCAAATCTGTGAGTATATCCAATGGAAAGACTCTACAAAAACCTTTTACTGCAAAATCTGTATTGTCAGAAAGCATATTTGGAACAATATAGTATAGAGTTATAAATGGTATCAGTAACTTCTACTATATTGTGTTAACGCTGGTAACAACACTAAAGTTTAATAAGACTTCAAGAAGAGATAATACCCAATCATAAATTGAAACCAGTTTTCGAAACCAGTCGCGCCTCATTTAGTAAGACTGCTGCTGTTATTCATAATACGATATTAAATTTCAATTATATAAATATTTAGTTAAATATATGCCACAAAGCATTATTAGCATGATTAAGCCATTAAATATTTACATTAATATTTCATAACCCGTACCCTATACTTTGTACTTACAGTATATTTAGGTCTAACGTAGCGAAAAACAGAATTTCACTAACTGATTTACTGAACATTTATAAATATATAGCATTCACTTTCATAAATTGCTGCTGTGATTAGTTTTTTATATGTAGGCTATATAATTGCTGTATTCTTAGTAGAAAATAATTTTATCAATTTAGAAAATTATATTTGTTCACGTTATAACATATTATAACACGATAATTAATGTATTATTAATAATTGGTATCAAATGTATATAGCAAGTACTTGGTACGATTTATAACCTTATTTAGTACATGTACCTAGTAGGTACATAATTATATATTTTTAAATGCTAATCATATTCATAGTTTAGAGATCGACGGACACTCGGTATGGGGATCACTCTCGACAAACCGGTTACCGAGAAGCAGACGGAGGCGGGTCAGGGAAACCGGCTGACCTACGCCCTCTCGCACATGCAGGGCTGGCGCTCCGCAATGGAGGATGAGCATACGGCCTTCCCCGCGCTGCCCGGCAACCTGGCCAATTGGGGCTTCTTTGCGGTGTTCGACGGGCACGGGGGCGGCCAGGTGGCCAAACTCGCGTCCGGTAATCTGGTCGAGTCGATACTGGCTATGAAGGCGTTCAAGGCGGTCCAGAACGCTGTGAGTGAAGCGACGCTGTTGCCTGAAGTTTTGTCTTCAAAATCTAAGAAATTCTTTGAATTTTTACTATATATAATTCCTGGTCTTCAAATAGTTATATCAAGCGTTAGTATTGACAAGTATTTTGGTATCATTCAGTGTAATTTTTGCTATTATTTAAAAATACAATAGAAATTAGAATAATTTTGCAGTCAATTAACCAATATTTGATTTAAATCAAAAGAAGAATTTTATACATGTTATGCTTACTTGTTTGAGTATTAATGTATTTTTTAGAAAGTGGTAAAGTTACACTAAGTTTAAAATATAGATATTTTGAGATTTCATTTTTATGTTAGCTTCTAGTAAAATTCCATGTCAAATTAATTCGTGCATTGTAAGTAAAACTAACATTTTATTTCATACTTGGAATATTTTATTAAGAGCTTTAAAAGTAGTGAAATATTGATATGTTACATCCCTATAGATCTTGATTATATATACGATCACGATTTGATTTGATAATAGGTTTATAAGTTTTTAGATAATTATGATTTGGGTAATATTAATATTAAAATAAACATTAAAATTGAAATTGCTTTTGTTTTGCTATTTTGATTAGCCTCACTTACATTTATGCTTATTTACATATTTTGCACACCATATCTGAGTTATTTGGTAGTAATATAGTCGATAGTCAGTCACGAGTATTTTTAATAACATGATGACGTAATATGTTGTAACAAACATGGCGTGACATGATGTAGCCTTAGCTGTGGATTCTAATCGGTTTTGACCATGTGCGGTATCATATTATTATAAACACAATTAATCAAATATTATCTATATCCTTTCATTTTATTCTTATTATTTAATGTCCTTTTTTATTTAATTTGAAATTTAGCATACATTTCTATTGTTTGGAATATGTAATATATATATAGCCTTGCACTCTCGTCTATCATATATCAAACATCAGAGAAATCAAATTTTAACAACACTCATATTTATTCCTTCATAAATTAACAGTAAAACACATCAGATATTGATTAGTAAATAAAGTGAAATGAAGTACATTGCAATGCCTATGTATTTGTGCATTTACTTAGTTTTTTTGTATAATTGTATGTATCTTTACATTGTTATTTTTTGGTACGTTTTTTCCTCCGGATTTTTTATGTCTCAACCACAGTATATAATCCTATACATGAACGATTTTCAATTTCAAGTTCCTATAATATAATTATGATATGATTAATATTATGATGTGTAAAGCTTAATATAAATTTGCATACATGAACCGCTGCATACGTGTCATTAAATAACGATTAATTTTTATGAATTGGTTCAATTAGGCCTGTAATAAATAGGTATCCTGAGATTCTGTAGTATAGCAATTGTATTTTAACAAACCGGTAGGGTGTTTGTAGCTTATAAACTAGCCTATTCTGTTTGCCAAATTTAGAAGGTGAATTGATGAATATACTGCCTAACTTTCTAATCTAAAAGTGTGCGAAGCTATCCTTAATCAGTCATTAATTTACAATTACATTAATTGTCTTCATCGTAGAGTTATAATTACTATATATATACAGTATTTATATAATGATATAGGTGAACAATTATAGTATACATACACTAGCCGTTTCACAACTATGAATGCAGTGCAATCGCTGTACTATATATGTGTCGCCTAACAAATAATCAATGTTATGAATGATTTATTATATTAAAAAGGTATATAGTACGAGAGCCAGACAACATTTATTTAAACAATCGCGATACAAAGGTTTGATGGTCATAATTGGTGGTTCAATGCCTACAGCGTCTCAGTATAAAGATTGGTCTTAAGTTGCAGCTCCGTAGCTTAAGAGCCAGAAGGTTGGCCTGACTATCTGATATACGAATAATAAAGATCTACTTAATTAAGACGTGAAAATTCCATAGCCGGCCATAACCGGCCCCAAAATCGTCAAATTTGAGTTTTATTCATAATTCATATAGTAAGGCTGTTTTTTCTTAAATTGACAGCTAAAACTCTCATCTATCAAAATATACACTGAAGTCGTCGATATTCCGTAGCCTTCCTAACTTAAGACCTGATTTTATGGGTCAAGGTAAGGTCAGATTATGCATGAAATGTCAATTTATTTATTTATGGTTATTTTTATCATGAATTGATAGCAAAGAATCGCATCTATCAGAATGGGTATAAGACGTCGAAATACCGTAGCCTTAATCTTATTAATAAATGTAGGATAACAATTAGTTCAAAAATCAGTTATTATCAGTATTGTGCAGTAGTAGTATACTATTGCTGTTTATAGCCTCTAGAGGTGAAATTATAGCTTAGCCTGCAATATGTATCATATTATTTATATCGCCTAACTTTCAATTTTCTTATGAACTGTTTTTGAATCAATATGCCCAACAAATGTTGGTATTCACGATTTCCAACAAGAAGAATTTCTTTCGAGCATTGTATGGTGGTTCATATCGTTCCTAAACACACAGAATCAGTTCAGAGAAGAGCCCAGTCCTCTAGTGATGATGCATTGTTCAAAGTGACTGGAGGTAAAGTTCAACCTTTGAAACACATCGCTACGGGTATAGCTGTAAAATCAATGACTGGCAGTCGTAAAGTTGTTACGATGTTGAATGAATTTGGACATAGTATCAACTATACTAAAGCTGAGCAACTAGAAACTGAAGTAGCAATGAGCATTTTGAATACCAAACAAACCTCCCCGAAAGGAGCAGTAACACAGGCAGTTATGGGTTTATGTTTTAACAACTACGATGAGTTAACTGACACCCTCTCTGGAGCTGACACGCTACATGACACCCATGGAATTATGTACCAGAACATAAATCCAAATGCCCAACTGTCCTGTGTAAACATACAAAAGCCGAAGGCCAAACGTAAACGACATTAGAAATTCACGATAAAGTATTAGAATAATAATGCAAAGTTTTAAAAAGGAAGGAATTCAAGTATGAGAATTTGGATATAAGAAACCTCAACAGTTGTGCCTTTTTAGCACAGAAGGTTCCTATGTCATTTGGTTTCCACTCTAAATTTTATGTAAATTCTTTATCGAAACAAAATGTAAAGTATATGCCAAACATAAACAAATCAATCACAATACAAGACAAGGGGTACAATTTATTAGGGGCCCGTTTTTCTTTTGAGGGGTTCCAAGAATAATAGTATACAATGTTTTAAGCTTCAGAAGCTAGGGGCCCTCCCATAACGAGAGGGCCCTCTGAAAATTTCAAGGGGGGTACGTACCCCCTGTACCCCCCCTCTGGGTGCGCCACTGGAAGACTCTCAGATTAACACAGCAATGTGGCCTAGAGTGTGATCAGAAAGTTGGCAATGTTACATACGACTTGGCTGTTGCTAAGTTAGCAACACAAATTCAAACAACAGAAAAATCTAAATTCAATAATGTTTTAATTATACTGTATATTGCTCGTGTCATACATAAATGTGTTTCTTCAAAGCGTTGGCTAATTTTTTTTACAGATTCAGGCGGCTTAGAAACCCTTTGTGATTGTGGAATTCTAGCATCCGGGTCAATGAATGGTGTTGTATCAGGCAAACGTTTACATCCATTACTTGCATTGGCTTTTGAGTTGTTGCATTTTGAAGAATTTTTGGCATCCTATAACGTATCATAGCCTTTCAAGCAGTCAATGATCCTTTTACTTCCGACTAGCGATGGTACACTTGATATATTGTATATGCTATTTCACAAAATACAGATTTCCGGAAACTTGTTGAACAATATCAGAAGTATCGCGTAATGACACGTAAATGTGAACAAGGCTGCACGGCACAATTATATTGGATGACTTATATTGAATATATTAACCTTTACAGAATGTTTGACCGGTCTATTCGAACAAATTATGTAGAGCTATACATTGTAACACTCTCAGAAATAATTGATTTGTTCTTCTCCACCACCACATTAATTATGCTCGGTGGTTGACAAAGTGTCAACTAGATCTCTTAAATATGGAGGAAAAGTTTCCAGGCTTACGAGAACTTCTCCAAAATGGAGCTTTTTCTATCAGACGTACTGACACGGCATACTCAAGGTTACCCATTGATTTGACATTATAATAGACTGTTAATCGCGATTCAGCTAGCAGAATGACGGGTATTGGCTCGATGACCAACAATTTCCCAGCCAGACTGAGATATATGGTTACAAAATCTATCCGAAAAATAATGATCTGTGCTTTAATGGATAAAGCATTCCTTGTTGACATAGAAAATACAACAACCAAATTGAAA
Organism: Coelogynopora nodosa; assembly: GCA_034780555.1. Classification (NCBI taxonomy): domain Eukaryota; kingdom Metazoa; phylum Platyhelminthes; order Proseriata; family Coelogynoporidae; genus Coelogynopora; species Coelogynopora nodosa. The sequence continues at coordinate 16,366 of JAUZND010015919.1, read as the reverse complement.
AATTGACGCGTTAAAAGAAACAATCATGACTTACAGAAAATAATCACACAAATCAGATCTTCGTGTAATCCATTTTCCCACGCTGATTCAGCCAAACGGGTCAATATCTCGACAGGTAAAGCAGCGAAGGAGGAAACTAAAACTTGCCTACTGAGAGTTCAAACTACTGGTAAGAAGTTGCACACAAAATTCATTGTAGAATGTATTGAAGATAAATCACGGTTTGAGAAGCCTATAAAGAAAGTAAAGGTTCTTAACTTCAACAACGAATGCATTACAAACAGGAGATCTAAAGAACCGAAAGTGACTGCACTTAAATGTACAAACGGATGGCTTGGAAGGCTGGTTATTGGGAGTGATGGGTTCTTGGGAACATGATGTGAATCTAGAGTACATTTTGTCTCATCCACTGACACCTGTACCACTGTCGATGTGCAAAGGTGATGGATCATTAATGAAAACAGACAAAAGCGTCCAGTTGAAAAAAATGACATCGGAAACGGGATATTCGGAAATACCATCAGCCATAAATCTGTAATTGACGATGGAAATTATGTATTTTATCGCCTACCACCACATCTCCCAAAGACTTACGATGGTATTGCACGAACATGGCTGCGTCAGCTGACAGAATTTAATTCTGAAAATGTTCACATACTTTTTGATTCTTACAAAAAGCTATCAATTAAAACCGATGAAAGAGAAAGACATGGCATCTCAGAACAGCATTATCTGATTTTAGGACCTTCACAAAACCGCCCTTTGAATATGAATAAAGCACTCAAGTCGGAGTCGTTTAAGTTACAGTTGCCAGCATGTTTGATGAAAGAATGGGAGAATGATTGCTACGCAGACATCATCGGTAAGAGATTTAATTATGTCAATCATTTGGATACCTGTCGGTTGTATACAGTCGATGAAGGAAAAATGAAAGTTCGAACAGTTGAGGAATTAAGTTCCAATCACAATGAGGCTGACACCAAAATATTTCTGCATGCTGTTTATGAATCTCCTTCGTGTTATGGTGGAAATAGTGTCATAAGTACATCATATACAGATAGGGCAATTATAATGCTATATCACATCGCCAAATGCAGAAGTACCGTGTTCAATTCAACACAGTTTGTTAATCTGACAGCTACGCTAATAACATTGGCCCTCAAATGTGTGAAGCACTAGTAGCTTTACATGGATGCGATTATACCGCCGCTTTTAACCAGAAAGGTAAATCAAAGGCGTTGGCACTGGTTGCTAAGTCTAACAAATATCAAGAAGCTTTGAGTGAATTAGCAGACAAACCCACCTCACAAATGTTTGAAGTTATAGAATAGCTTGTTTGCAAGCTATATATGAAATATTCCGATGAAAGTTGCGGTACAAACAATTTCTACGTGTCTTTGGAACCACATCAAAAAAATTATTATTATACAAAATAAAAGGAGTGGACCCAAGAATTCTACCACATTGTAGATTTGAATTGATGAAGTATATATATGTTGGACTTCTTTCGTTAAACGCACGTGGGCCCAGGCACATGCCTAACGTAACTCACAATGATGAGTGGATCATTGCAAATAATTCCTATGAAATCGTTTGGTTTGAGGGGCCACATGTACCAACACAGTTAGTCGCCCATTTGCCGGAAGGAGAGGAAGAGGACGAAGATTTGACAGAATCATCTTACGATGAAGATATTTCTCTTGATTCTACATAGACTTTTTAAAACATGTTTTATATATAAAATGTACATTTGACAGTACGGTTATTGAAATCTACCTATTTCCTTGTATTGCTACATGTTGATTTAAAGATTTGTACAAAAGCATGGAAAATTGTCTTAAATTTATTTTTTCTTTTCATTACTTATACTACGTATGTACAACCATCGATATTACTTGTCTTAATTTTATGTACCATGTTCTTTATACTTACTTACTAGTTATATAATTATTAATTGGTCGCATTTGTTTATTCATTATTTAATAATTAACTGATGTAGTTTAGGTATATAATATATTTTACGTATACGTAAAATTAAATATACATTAATTATATATACATATAATTAAAAATTTCAAATGTTCTATTTTAAGATTTCGGAATATGGAATGTTAAATATCAGAGTTGAATAAATAAATGATAGATACTAAATTATTTAAAAACATTCCATATGAAAATTGAAAGTTAGGCGATATAAATATTATGATACATATTGCAGGCTTAGCTATAATTCCACCTAGGCTAAACAGCAATAGTATACTACTACTGCACTACGGCTAATAACTGATTTATTAACTAATTGTTATTCTACATTTATTAACAAGATTAAGGCTACGGTATTTCGACGTCTTATACCCATTCTGATAGATGCGATTCTTTGCTATCAATATTGCTATCCTGATAAAAACAACCATAAATAAATAAATTAACATTTCATGCATAATCTGACCTTACCCTTGACCCATAAAATCAGGTCTTAATTTGGGAAGGCTACGAAATATCGACGTCTTAAAAGTATATAATATATTGTTTAGGAGAAGTGTCTTAGTTATCGATTCATGGTAAAAGCAGCCATACTACATGAATTGTAAATAAATTGACTTTTCAACACATTATCTGACCTTTATCCATAAGATCACGTCTTAAGTTAGGAAGGCTACGGAAAATCGACGTCTTAAGTATATATTCTGATAGATGAGAGTCTTAGCTATCAATTTACGAAAAACGCCGTACTACATGAATTATGAATAAAATTCAAATTTGACGATTTTGGGGCCGGTCTTAAGAAAACTACGCAATTTTCACGTCTTAATTAGGTCTTTATTATTCGTATACCAAATAGTTTTATTATAGCAACTATCAGCCTGATACGTATTGATTTTAAATAAATTAAAATTTGGACTTTTTCAGGCCAACTCTCTGGCTCTTAAGCTACGGAGCTGCAACTTAAGACCAACCTTACTGAGACGCTTTAGGCATGAACCACCAATTATGACCATCAAACCTTTGTATCGCGATTGTTTAAATAAATGATGTCTGGCGCTCGTGCTAATAGTGTTATTATGTTGGTGTCATTTATTTCTACTGAGCGGTGTTCAATCATAGACTAACAAATAGAGACTTGCCGCGTCGATATTGCCGCGACTTAACGTCGATTCAACAATCAGCTTTATCGATAAGACTTGAAGACAGTAAATGCAATTTGTTGGTAAAGCATTTCATTTTGTTTTTGTTATTGCTCAGTAGATTTACTACCTACAAAAGTCATTTTTAGTTTTTTGGAAAGAAGGCATTCATTGGCTTGCAAATATTTTCAAAAATAGTTTTACGAAATAAATTAGCAGCATTAAAAGTTTGATAATTTTACCTATTTCTTTAAATAAAACTATTTTTCGGATATCATTACTTATTGTTTTTGTTGAATATCTATAACACCTACAAAGACATGTTGAGTATGTCGACAATAGGTTTAGAAAGAGTTTTTATTTTTACTAAATAAATGAGCAGAATCATCTTCAGATAACTTTACCTATTTCTGAAAAAATTATCATTTTCATAATTAATTTCCTTTTTTTAAATACTGCTATTAAGTTTATGTTCATTGTTCATCATTCATCATCACCCTCAAAATTTGAAGGGTGAATTGACTAATAATTTTTTATACTTTCTAATGAAGTTAGCGAATTGATTTTGAATCAAAACATGACTTGACTTCCTGTAAAATAACCAAGCTTTTACCTTTCATCAAGAAGGCATAATCATGGTGTGAATATTACAATGTAATTGTAGTAATTGTAGTAATTGTAATAAACTTTTAATTTTATTGTGGTTTTTCTTTTGCATTCCTCACAGTGACCATTACTTGTCTTTATTTATCACTTACTGAAGTTACAATGAATCGCTTTTCCAGTATCGATTGCATTGTTATATTATAGTACACAGGTATGCTAAATTATGGCGTTGCAAGATAAGGTTGTCACCCTTGGCTGTCACATATTCATTGATATATTCACTGCTATCCACACAAAGATGTTCACTGTTAGCGATTATAGTGGCGATGTTGACTTTTCTTTACAAAATCGAATTCTATAAAATTGATCATATTTTTAATAAAACAGCCGAAATTCGACATCCCAAATGAATGATAGTTTACAACATATATATATATATATATATATATACGGCATGTCAGTTAAAAATGCTAGTGGTCACATAGTTTCAGATATTTTTTGTCCATCTATATTATTTACTTAGCCTATATATATATAGCCAGGACGTTTGTTAAATATACAATAATCTTCGGAAATTTCGTTTTATTAGCGTTGAATTAAAAAAATATTGCTCAAATTTTTTGTTTTTTTTAGGGTCACCCAATATCAGTCTTATTAATATAACCAGATTATAAATTCATACAGTATACAATATATTATAAATATACACACTTCGCTGTATTTTGTATTAATTATTAAATAAAAAAGGCGCTTCTATTTCAACGATGTTGTTATATCCGGTTTAGACCTATCATTCTTATATATAATAATTTCATTATTCAGGTTTGTTAACTACAATAGTAAATCAATCTCAATTTTATAATTAAAACTTACTCTCTGGATTTCCAATACATCTATAACAGATTAGAGTTCAAATACAAATGTATTTCCTTCAATTTCTACTTTTTCTCACTCACGATGCATTGTCTCATCGCAGGTGATACATTCTATAGTTATAATAATAATCTCTCCTGGTTCTCTCTCCCAACTTCCATTAGCCTAAGAAAGATTGGGCCAGCATGGGATCCGAGTTCGACGCCCAGGTGAATGAATCTCTCCGCCTGGGTTTCCTTGAATTTGACAGAGAACTCCAGGTTGACGTGGGCATCTACGCCGGGACAAGTTTGTCTACCTCCCCAAGTCGCCTACTCGCGGTCAGTGCTGTTTTTATTGTTAAACCGAAGCCCATAGAAAACGAAGGAATTTTGAGTTGTTATTATTATGAGGTTGCCGAAATAGACCGGAATAGAGTCAGCCAGGATAAGCGGAACTAGCTCGTGAAAAAAAGTCGAATATACATAGTATTGGGCTATATCAGCACTTTAGTAACTTTAATAATAATAATCCGTATAAGTCTCCCAGATTTTACTGGAAATTTCCGGAATTCCAAGTAAAAAATTAGCCAATTTAGCCAATCCGGACTTAAAACATATAATGTGTAAATTTTTGGGCGTATTTTCATAGAATGTCAGGGGTTAAAAACGATATCAACAAAATTTGCGATTTACGCGCAAGTATTCAAAACTTGTTAGGCACGTTCTGTTTGTACAGTTTATAAAAGATGTTGTTAATGTATTTTTAATTTAATTTTGTTCAAGAGACATAGAGGGACAAAAACAGACACAATTATATATATGTCTCTACGATTGATGTGTTTTCAAATCGACAGATTAACAGAATGTGTTAATATAAAAAAATAGCGTGATCTGTTTTCAGTTTTAGAAGATGCATAACAATTACTTTATTGTTATTAATATTACCAAATATATAATTTAAATACTAATATTAATAATATACAAATACGAGTGAAATATACGAATGAAAATCCTGCATTTATTTGATTGAAATATCCTGTTTATAATATGGCATTATAACCTTAATGGAATTACTTCGCACATTTGTTTGAATACATATATCCATCTATTCATTTCTCATTATTTACTATTTTTAATTTTAAACCGTATTGTTATATTTCATCTAAAATATTAAAGTATAATAAAAAAATTATAGAATTTCCCTTATCAATGTCAAAGTTAATAAATTTAATAGTGCTGGCGTAGAAAACGTTTTCATGAAATATTTTAGGTTCGATTATAGGCAAAAGTAAAAGTGTATTTATTCAATGTAAATATTTCGTAATGTCTGTCAAAGTGTTTTATTTCTTTTATGGTTAAATGCGATTAGTTGTTAAATAAGTATTTAGTTTCATTGATGATATTTTAATATCGTGATATAATCTAATATAATTATCTATAATATTTAATATAATATAATTAGTGTGTTTATCCCTTATTCATTTATATTATTCGAAATATACTGCAATACAATATTTGTTTCAATTATCTTATTTTATTCTCTTTTATAGAAATTTATCCTTTTAGCCATAGTAATATTATACGGAAGAATGATTGATGATCATCGATTTTTAATTCGTATATATATTTTAATTTTGCATTAAACTTTTTTTTTAAATTGTAATTTCTGTTTTTTATAGTGATGGGTATTTATAATTATATACATAAAATATTTATAACAGTGAAGTGGATATATAATTACTTATTACATTTTCTGTATATATTAGTATACTTTGTGCATATTTGTTATTCAATCACAATGAACTTTACACAACAGGTAGTAATTATTATATATATTAACATTGTATTTACACGTATATATACAACAATTATTTAGTACATTATACAAAGTATATTATTGATTTAACTTTGATAAAATATAAATCAATTTCACAATTTATTAAAATAATGAATATTTTCCTTGCACTTATTCGGCCGAGCAACAAACAAACTTCTCAGTGGTTACACAAAACAAGTAGGAGAGGGGCATTCCTGTTTAATCGAGAATGTAATTGATTAAATCTATAAAGTTTATTTAAATGTACCTAGATGGGAATGTACACTAACTAGATGAACTGTATTCAAATGTTGTATTGATAAGTTAATTCATTAATTTTGTCTGTCAAGCGTTTCCAAAATTTAAGACGAAATATCAATCCAGTGGCCATGTAGGCTTAGATTAATCAATGCCATGGTGCATCCTATATCCACATATGTGTGCGAAACCTGCAGGACACTAAGCAAAAAAGACTGGAAGATGATCGATGCGTTTGAAATGTGGTGTTAGCGGAAAATGCTTCAAATCAACAGGAGGGAAACAGAGGACCAACAGACAAATTCTACAGGAAATCGGACCAACAACATCGCTCTGCTCAGTCATTGTCAAAGCTATGCTATCATACTTTAGACACATTATGCGAACCAACAACACTCTAGAGAAGAGGATAATGCTTGGAACGATGGAGGCAACGAGGAAGAGAGGGTAACCAAAAACATACTGGATTGACTGCATCAAGAAAAACACCTGAACACCATGACTACTCCAGGACCTAAGAAAATTAACCAATGACCGATCGAAGTTGTGAAAAGTTCATCATGTGAGTCACTAAAGGTCCATCACGATTTGACGGCACCCGATAACTATAGGTAAAGCCATGCAGACGGGGGCACAAAATGATGTGCCCTCCCCTCCTTTTTTTAACCGACTCACTCTTGTATGCTGCCTTGTATTATTATTTAAATTCAGTCAAATAATTTTTTATTACTTACTAATTTGGATTGAAAGTCGGTCTGGTCTAATACTAATATTAGTAGAGAGACTCTACTTGGTTGGTAAGATAAGAGGCTAAAAGAGATGCGGCTCAATTAAAATAATAATTGTATTTTCACAAAATATCGTACAAAAAACATTAGTATTTGCAACGCAAGTGAATTTGAAGGTATCATCTTATGTTACCGTGTAAACAAGAATCACTGTCTAATCATGAAGACGCCCTAATATCATCTAGCTTCAAAGGTCCTAGAATGTGCATGACAGGATGGTACAAACAGTAAAAAAATGTGGTTCCAACACATTCTCGGCATCTAACTCCTCGTTTGATACATATTTGGGTTGATTATGACAATCATATCGATCTAATATATATTTCATGATGAACGCAAAATGATTTGTTCAGGTGATATAGTACGCCAACTTTGAAATCTTTCAAGTATAAACTAAAACACAAATAAATCTGTCATATAAATGCCATATAAATATAATCCATTTAAACATCCAGAATTTGCTTGCTTTGACTGGAACTTGCAGCACTCTCTTCTCTGTCCCAAATGCAGAATTTTCCTGAATACCACGATATGGAAGATTCAGGCTCCACAGTTGTGGCCGCGTTGATTTCACCAGATACTATCTACCTGGCCAACTGCGGTGACTCGCGGGCCATTTTGGTTGGCTCGGGCGGAAGCGTGACCAGCGCCACCGAGGACCACAAGCCGAATAACCCGGGTGAGAAGGCGCGCATTGAAGCTGCCGGAGGGAGTGCGATAACCAATCGTGTCAATGGAACGATTGCTGTGTCCCGGTCGTTGGGAGACTATGATTACAAACGTGTCAAGGATAAGGGTAAGTGGTGTTTGATGTTGGCTTACTTATACTGTTGGGTAGTTGGGGGGAGGTTGACGACTTTGCTTGGTGAGAAAGGGACTTGGGATTTTTGTTAGAAATGGAGAGGAGAATGGTGGTGCTATAGATTAAAAATTTTGAGAAAGTCGATTACTAATTTTTTTAAGAAAGTGTGTTCATAAATATCAAACAGCAGTTGCTCAAACTAAAATAATAAAATAATATATGCAATAAAATATACATAAAATAATGTATGCAAACGTTATAAAATATATTCAATTATTTGTGTATGGAATAGTAACATCATAACAAGTAGTTATATATATACATGTATATGTACAGTGGTTGGATTTATTAACTGACCACCCATTAAAAAAAGCAATATATAATAAATATAATGAAATATATATATATATTTATATATATATATATATATATATTTATATATTTGTTATATAAAATTATCTACTACAATACTCTGCCTCCTCTTTGGAGTCAGTAAATTTTGAAGCTGTTAATCAATGATTTATTTTTATAATTCTGAAAAAGACTCTGTCTTCATTCACGGTATACTCTCCTTTTTCCCCCCTGCCTTCTGCATTTAATTTTTTTTTTCTAAAACTTGATTCATGAATACTTAGGTGCTATTCAATTTCTGAGATGGTATAACATTCTTGTCTTTTATAAATAATACACAAGTGATCAAATTCTGAAAGTTGTTTGAGTATTTGACCAGTTATTTTGTAGTAGGGTAACTTAGTAACACTTGGTAGCAATACCAAAGCTTAAATTAAGTCGATTATGTGTAATTAAGTACAAATGCCTATGGTGATAGATAACTTAACATTAAATTCAGTTATTAGACTTATAAATCTATACATTGGTTAAATTGTCATTTTTATAATGGTAGTCAGTTAATTAATCCCAACTACTGCATATACATTACATATACATAGGTAGTAACATATATGCATATATTACAATAATGCAAATTACAATACATATGTGCCTAACATGATTATCCCAGAATCTAGATACATACTGTTCTATTACATAATATCAATATTTTAAACAAAATTATGCTATGGATAGAGTAATTTAGGAAGATATTATTGTTATTATAAGATTTAACGGTGGTGAGTACTCTGGTAAGGAATCTGGGGATGAAAAAGAATGCCAGACAAAGCATTTACCGAAGAGTCTTTTGACTGCAGATGTAGAAATTTAAGCCCCATTAAGTGAGGAGGAAGAGGTGATACCAGCAAAAATGATTAAAAAGAAAGTTGAAAAGTGGTCACAGAAATCACACAAGATCATAAACAATTTCCAATAGAGAAGAAATCATCCAATCTTGAAATGAATGACCATGAACCAGTAAACTACTTTATAATTTGTTTTTAATGATGACACTATGAATTTAATTTTTTATCAGACAACCCAACACTCATGGAATATATTCACAATGGCTGAGTTGAAAGCCACATTATGTGTTATCATTGCTTCTGGGATTGTATCACAAACTAGAAGAAGAGATTACTGGTCATCATCTGAACTGAAAAGGAATGTTGCCATTAAGCAGTCTATATATATTAATAAATTTGAAAGTATCTCTTTAAGTTTACATTTTATTCCTGATAATGCATTGAAGTCAATTGTCAAATTTAAAAAAAGTTAAACTGTTTCTTGAAAAACACTACCGAATATTTCTTCAGAATTCACCTACACCAATTCAGTTTCGGTTGATGAAACTATGTTCCCATATTATGGGTGGCATAGTTGTAAGCAACATATTACGAAAATGCCAGTTCGTTTTGGAGTTAAATTCTTGGTATTAGCTACCATAGGTTGCCAGGCATTGCATTTGCAACCCTACCCAGATGTGGGCAAAAAAGCTACTGATAAGTAAGACTATGGAGCAAAAGGCAACATAATTTATTATTTTGCAGGTATTTTGCATGGACAGTTTCATGACAAGCATCTCACAATTACAATTATTGATAATTACTTTTCTGGCTTGAAGGTATTCAAGACTGTCAAGGTTGATCATGGAATGTCAAGCCCATGCACGACGAGAAAGCATAGGATTCCACAAAATCCTATAAATTACAAAAGTTTCGGAAAAATCAGAATCAAAGAGGTTCTCATGAAGGAAAGACACATAAAAAAAGTGGGACTGATATTATAGCTTGGAATGACAACACGGTTGTTGCAGTTGCATCAAATTATGTATCAGCAAGGCCATTTGTAACAGGCCAACGCTATTCTTGGGCGGAAAAAGAAAATTTGATGTTGTCCACTGTCCTATGATGGTAAATTACTATAATCAAACATTCGGCAGGGTAGATCGAATGGATGCCAATTGTTTCTACTGCCGTAGTTCTATCAGAGGTAAAAAATTGTATTTTTACCTTGTGATGCAGTTCATTAATACAGCCATAAAAAATGCCTGGCTATTATACAGAATGACACATAGAAACATAGATCAAAACTTCTTCAAATCATCAGTTGCTGAGTCTCTGTTGGCCTCAAATCGGAATGAGAAAAAGATACCAACAACCATTCCAAATTCAGGTCGATTTGACTATGTGGGGCACATTGTAAAATATTTAGAAAAATAACAAACGTATGTTGTCAATATAGGACCAATTATGAATGTTTCAAGTGATAAAAAAGCTTTGCATCCAACAGATTGCTTTATTACTATCATATAAAATACACATCCTTACCAAAGAAATTCTACTGCACATAGCTTTGTGAATATTATACGTTGTGCTTTTTTTGTGCTTATTACACTTATGTACTTTTTTGATTATTACTCAAAACTGACTATATACTCAGATTGTTTGGTTTTTTGTCATTTATACCTGTTGATGTTATAAATGTTGTTAGTTAGTTTTGCTTCAGGTACTAAATCTTGTACATTTTATATGTATATATCCTTATTGCATGGTATGTCTTTAAAAGTAGATCCAATATCTGTGAACCATTAAATCAAATATTTCTTAAAATTTATGATTATATTTCTAATTAATGGTTAAAAAATCTATTAACACTTGCTGTAGAAATGTCATAAGTTGGTTAATATTTATAAACATTACTGAAAATAACTATCAATATATGCTCAATGCCTGTGGGAAAATTAAAAAAATATTCAAATAGGAAAAATCATAGAAAAATTAGTTGGTTAAATACACTATTTCGTGTACTCACCATCTATAGATTCATTAATTATTCCATACAGTCCAATATGGCGCTTACCACTTATATTTTTGAAGCACTATATTTGTAGAAAACAAATTTAAGTTTGAGCTATTTTGCTTTTAACATTCCCCTACCCATTGATATTTACCGGGCATTTTACTACTACAGATTCGCATATCCCGTATCTCGTAGTGGATCGGCAGATTAACAATAGGTGAAATCATTAATTTTACGGATACTTTTAGTGAATTGTATACTAATTAATCAAGCGATCACAATTGTATCACCACGCTACAAGTTCTTGAAAGTGATTGGATTGGAGTAGTGCATCATTCACTAATAATCAATTTAGGTAATTAATCGCTGTACATGTTTATATTTTTGGATAACTATATGATGTAAATATCATTTATTTAATCTCAACCAGTTACTTTGTATTCAATTAATTGTTTTTTAATTGTTAATTATAATTATCTAAACAGAAACAAAAACAAAAACACTAATCCTAAAAATAATTCATTTTTCAAAATGGTCATATTTTGTTCATTCATCTATAATACAATAAAATAGTTCAGATTATCATTTAATACACAACACTTTCAGCTCCATGAACGATAAAACATAGCAATTTGTCCGCTTACAGCTAAACTGTCATTGTATAATTATTATCCATCAATCTCTCTTGCTCTTTGACGGCCAGAACCGACAGAGCAGCTGATTACAGCGGAGCCCGAAATGACGGTGATCAAGCGGCAGGACACAACTGACGAGTTCCTGTTGCTCGCCTGCGACGGCATCTGGGATGTGATGGACAACCAGGAGGTGTGCGACTTTGTGCGGGCCCGCCTCCTGGTCCACGAAGACATGACTGTTGTCTGCAGCGAGGTGTTGGACACCTGTTTGCACAAGGTGGGCAGTATGTGTGGCCGGATCCTTTCCCAGCGCTTTATGCAAAAGATCAATCTCTTTATCTTGCTTTCTCAACCACACTCTCTCATCTCTCCTCTCATTTGTATTGCAGGGAAGTCGTGACAATATGAGCATTGTAGTGTTGGCATTTGCATCGGCTCCAAAGACCAATCCTGAAGCGCAGGCGGTAGACAAGAAGTTGGAGGAAGATCTCTGCAAGAGAGCACTAGGCGAGTAGACTCGATCTATTTTTATATTGATCTATAACTATTGATTTGTTCTGTTGAAGATTTGGCTATATCGTTGAATATCTTAATTCTTACGATATAGGCATACTTTCGATTGTTGTTTTAACCAAAAAAATTATTATCCTTTGTCAAACGACTTGTTTATTTAATCGATATAGCCCTTGCCCTGTCATTTCGAATAGAATAGTTAATTAAGCCAATTATATGTGCACACCCAAACGGGAGCGAACACACCTCAACCATTTGAACAGAAAATGCCCTCAGTTTTACAAAAGTTCTAACGAGACACAGACGTCTTATTTAACAAAAACATTGTCACCACAAACCATTTTTTTAATCTGTGAAAGTTACAACCTCACTCCAACATAATAACCTCAACCATGTAAGGAACCTGATAGCGATAGACTGCAAACTGCTAAACTGATGATAATAATCGTATGCTCCATAGAAAAAAACGCCTCCGTCCATCTTGGCTTTAACTGTCGGGGAGAAACGTTTTTTAATTATTAATTCGTTCTGTACACACTTTGTCTACGTGAAAGGGTGAGCATTTCGGATCACTGTCAGAACCACTACCAATGGGAAACATTCACTTCATCCAGGACAACTATAGGCCACGTGCATTTCCACTAACTATCACCTTTCGTAATACCAAGATTAGAATGTAAAATACCAACCAGATTATTGTCTTGACAGTAACATCTATGACAGATTCATATTTCCTTAACTTGAATCTGTAGAAATCGACTTGATATCACTTGCTTGCCACAACTACATTTACCAGACTAATAATGGCAAAATAGTTACGAAAACGTAAGTATAATTTACGTTATTTGTAGTAATTGTAGCGTTAATTCTTTATATTAAAATAAAACAATTTAAACTAAATTATTTTTATTATTAAAAAAAAATTGAAAAATTCGTAGGGTATAATATTGACAGCTACTTATAAACTTATTTAAAATACTGAAGTTCTAAATACTTTAACCAAAACCAATCCGTAATTTAAAACCGACAATGCTAACCAACCCGGTTACGATAACATCGTCATCTCCTTTGAGCTTTGAAAAGCCTGCATCACGTTCAAAATCAGCTTAGCCTTTGTGCTGTTACAAATTGATTAGTTATCAAATTTGACAGCCACGATATTACGAACCTGCATCCACTGTGGATTAAATGTAGAGTTAATCGCATTGCAATAGACCGATTTCAATATTGCTGTCAATTGAATTCATTGCGTCTATGATTTCGATATGAATTTTGGAACCACGTATTATATTTCTTTACATGTATGCTATTAAATATAATATTATTTACGTTAAACAGTCTCATCATCCCATTTCGATCGCATTCATGGGATATCGGACCAAATATACAAATTACTGTATTTACAACGAACAGGAGAATAATTGTAAAATCTTGCAAAATTATATGTACGGATTTATTGAACTCTCGATTTTAATGATAACAAATAAAAGGGATACTATTATTCTTGTTGAAAATACCACAAAAAGTTGTAAAATTAGCTTTTCTTAGGTTTAGTTTTTCGTCATCTAACGAGTATACGTTTAAAAAACATAATTGAAAATTAGATACAAAATATATTAGGCATTCGATCTAACTGCAAAATTGTACCATGCGATCCCATTTCCAAGTTGAACATTATACACGGTGGAAGATGTTCACGCACCTCATCTTTATGCTGTCTAAAATGCCCTAAACAGTCTCTTTTCAAACTTTCAACGTCATGCATATTTTGTAACAACTATTATGAAAGTTAGTATTTTCTTTTAAAAATTTCAATATAGTTTAATCGATTGGCTCATTGAAAACAGTTGTATAAAATAATTCGTCGTAAGTCATATCAGTGACAAATACAGGTGGTCCTCTACAGAATTTGACATAAGGAGGTTAACCAAAATCGTATTTTAACGCTACCTGTATACCTTTTGGCCAAGTTCATATTCTGTTCTTATTGTCGTTCAGAGCTCTGCAAAAGCAATGACGACACAGATTCCGACAGTATCTTCACAATATTACAAACGGAATCTTGGATAGGAGTACCGCCAGGTGGTGGCTTGTTTGCAAAGTGAGACTCAGTGTTTTCTGGTTCAGTATTATATTTTATATTTTTTGCATATTTTAAAACAGCATTCACGTTCAAGTAAACAAACAGTCTTAAATTCCTTATTTCTTTTGCCCTTATACAATAGAATGAACTGCTTAGACTATTAATTGGTATTGCTATATTTCATAACATCAAATTACTTCTTTCTCATGTTACACTGTAAAAATTAATACTAACTTTCACGGCTACATTTGGTAACAATATCGCCATTTAAAAAACATTTTTGTATTGCTTTTGGAAAGACATTTTAATTAGAAGACTATCACTAATTATAAGCTTTAGTTTTTTTATAATAGTTTGGAGATTGTTTAAATATCCATAATTATCTAATTTTTATTTTCGGTTACTATTTACTTACTATATATTTACTACTCACTATATCTACAAGTACTATTCCATTTAATCATACCTCTTGCTGCTTATTTCAGGCGAAATTGTATCAATGAAGTTGTTGATAAGTATAACGAGGAAAACAAAAAACCAAGTCCAGTTAGTCACATGTTTGGTTTTAATTTTATCAAATGTTTTTAAGTATTTATTTTCTGACTATTTAAATATTTGCGGTCTGTCTGTTGATTCTATTCACACAACAAAAGACACTCATTACTTTTACTTTAGTTTTAGATAATCTGATGGCTAAACATTTTATTTTTTTGTTTCGATGTATTTGGGCTCAATTTTTAGCCTTGGACCACATTTGAAAGGGAATTTTAAATAATTTACTACAACATAAGATCCGGCATGATCACTATACTAAGAATAAATTGTTTAAATCAAAGCATTAAAAAGTTAGTCAAAAACCTGTATTTGGGCCCACCATGGGCCCACTTTGAAATGGAATTTTTAAACATTAAATACCCCATAAAGACTTACATTTGGCAAGTGGAGAAGAAAGAGCGCGAATACGATCATTCTTATTAAATAGCAAATTTGAACTTAGCGTATTTTCCTTGAAACGACCTTGATCTCGCTAAAATTACAACACATGAAGTAATAGCAACAGAAAATAAAATTTTGCGGCATTGAGGGGATCCAGAGTCGACATAACTACTACTGATGAAGTATATATGTAAAATTAATTTTAAATAATTAATTTATATCGACTAGATTGATTACAATTTTCATTGTCAATTTTATTTCTTAATATTTATATATACATTGTATAATTCATAGATAGAAAAGAAAATGTTACAATATATGAAACCTTTGAAATACAATATACTACAGAAGCATATATTCATCTGCATGGAGATCTGGATCGTCTTTATTGGGACTGATCAGCAGACCATACTCCACACCAACGAAATATGCCTGAATTCAGTTTTACTTTACAAAACAATCGCTAGGTACTTCATAATATAAGAGCTGATTTGCATAAAACTAGTTAAGATCAAAATACATTGATACAAAATAATCAGTTTGCATGCAAAAAAGAGCAGTTTAATTTGCTACCTGTTTTTTTTTGTATCAATTGATTTTGATCTTAACTTATTTATGCATATTGGTAATATTGAATTCAAGCATATTTCATTGGTGTGGAGTATGGTCTGCTGATGTATGGCAGCCGAGAGAGACAAAAACGTTATTCACTCTTTAAAACGTGTTATTCAGGCTTTTAAACGTGAATAACATAAATA